>JAAAKL020000774.1:0-36723 GCA_010016065.2 Carybdea cf. marsupialis auct. non (Linnaeus, 1758)
ATGGGGACTGAAATGACGTCCAAAGTCTGACCTCACTTTCAGACGGAAGATGCTCGATCCATTGCCTTTTAGAGATCAGTGATTCGAACGGGTGGTCCACGCATTCGTTGCGCTCTCCGCCAACTGAGCTAGGTGAGCCCTAAATCAGTGCACTTCCATGGCGCAGCCATGTTGCGGGTCTTCAATGTGAACAATTTTAAGTGTTTCACTGTGTTTTATTATGTTTGCTCATGAAATTCTGCAGATTTTACGAAGTCTAAGTTCAGCAAAGAAACTAACATGCTTCAGAAAGTTGATCAAAAGTATGGAGAAGAATTATGGCTAAAGTAGAAGAAGTCGAGCCTTGGCAATACAGAGTTATTTAATGCAAAATTTCTACAGACGAATACGGTTTCGCTTTTGATCGCGAGCACAGACCATATTTCTATATTATAATAACTTTAATCCTTACGTCGACTCTATTTTTAACAGAAAACTCGAGTACTTGGTAGGGCTTTAAAGTTTACAGTCGAAATATCAGTGGAAGGCCTCAAGGCACACTTTGGAGAATAGCACAGTTTCACGTGTGACACCTTGTGACGCTACAATTAGTGACGCATTGCTAGACTGGGTAAATTCTGGACCAATGTTCACAAGTTTGTAATGTTTTCAGTGGTCGGTTGTATGATTATGTCCCATCTTCCAACTGTTGTTTTACCCAATGAGGATACTCAAGGAGCAAAGCTACCACACACATATGTAGATCAGGCTCGTGGCTAGAATGAATTCAGAAGAGGGAGGGAAAGACGTTTTTACGTGGGGGGTATTGTAAAAATTATGATGTGAAACTGTATGTACCTTGTCATGTATATTTTGTGCCTGCAGGATGTAAAGTCAACTGGATCCAAGCCCGACCTGGTACAAAGGTACCTTGTCAGGTGGAGTCTAATATAGCCTGCACAATACTTGACACAGATAATCTATAGATCAATCAATAGGTCTTGTGAGTAAACTAAGAATATGAATTAACACCTGAAAAAATGCAATTTTCTGGGAAGTAACTAGGGGCACTACCCATCACAAGCAAACATCAAACGAAATATTCGACAAAATCGTGCATTTACTAACCAGTTGTGGGTTTTGACTACTACCTTTAAGGTATTTTTAATTTCGGTATAATGGTGCCTTAGTGTAAGGATTTAGCATAATAATTTCATAAAATCAGCAGTATCACTATGAGAAAATTTTAAAGTTCTTTCTCAGAAGTTCTCGGTTCTTTTGATTAGTACTTGCAATCTTGCACCTTCCACTTCTATACAGTAAACATTTCTTTGCGATATTGATGTCGATATGATGATATTTTCCTAAACGTAGCGAATTAGAAAGTCAGTTTTCTTAGCTATAGTCAAACTTGCAATTCTGATCAATTTGGAGCAATGGTTACCATGGTAACGCCTACTTTGTTTTAAGAAAATCTCTAAAAAATCCTTACCTTTTTACCACAAATCTCGTATTTTTCTGTACTTTGCAATCATTTGTTAACTATAGAGAGAACACTGAATGCATGAAGAGAAAACAAAGTTAAATATTTTGAATTTTTTGAAGTAATTTTTCACATATTAACAATTTGGAACGAGAGGGAGCTTTTCCAAGCGACGCAGCCCAATAGCCTGCCTAAGTGCCATGCAGCGAGCAGCCCTATTAGGGTCAGCTCGACTAGCCAAAAACACCTGGTAGCCTAAGGCACTAGTCCGTCCCTCGGAGGTAGACTTGCGAAAGCCGTCTACTTCTCGGCACTCTGGTCTGGCATGTAGACTCAATTCTTTCATTTCCTATTTGTCTGTATATTGCTTGCTCTTCTTTTGAGGTCATGTCTTCTAGAAAGGAATTAGCACGCGGCAGCCTTTTTAAATCAGTGAAGAAACTGGTCAGTTATCTGCGTTGATGCTTATCAAGTATTCTGAATGTGAAGAAAACAATATCATAACTAGCTTTGGCTTTACTCTAGGAGGGGAAATTCGTGAGTAATTTCAGTTGCCTGTACCAACAACGGATAGAGTAGTATCTTTCCAAGATGACAAGGTCAACGCTTGAAATAAGACTGGTAAGTAAAATTAATTTAAATACCAAAATATTCAAAAAGGCGAAAATTGTCTTAAGAGACGGAACCTACGATGCAATTAGTGATAAGTAGCCACAGCCCTTAGGACCTCAGCATTATCCAGTAAGCTGCATCATTATCTTCTCATTAAAATTTGAATCCCATCTTGCCTTCTCAAAACAATGTCGTATGGCTCCTGAGAGACATATATGTCACGATTTAAGATAAGATTTGTTAGTTAAAAGGGCTGAGGAATTGAGATAAAAGGAGTTTAAAGGCACATTTCCACTTCAATCGCAATTGCGATTTGCAATCTTTGAACGCTTGAGAATTTAATACACACTTAAAATGAGTTTGCACGAAATCTGATTGCTATAACAGCAAATGACATAAATTTTCCCAATTATTTGGAGCAAAAGAGCACATGTGTGCTTGATTTGTCATCGCTGCTTTCAAAATGTTTTGAACATGGCAGAAACATGCTTTTATTACTGCTTTATTACTGAAGAGGAAAGTACAAAAGAAATTTTAGGTTCCTCCTATTCTTCAAAGGTGAAAAGGACAAGGGGAGTATGCCAATCTTGTGAGGGAAATGCAGCTTGGAGATCACGAAAGCTTTTTTCAAGTACTTCCGAATATCCTCAGAGGTGTTCAACGAATTGCTGCGTTTATTTGCACCCTTGAATGTGAAGTCTGATCACAAAACGGAAGTCATGAAGCCAGCAGAATGACTTTCCGTAACTTAAAGGCATCTTTAAGATATTTTTATTTTAGGTAAAAAGTAGGCTACCTTTCGTTCCGACAGCAGTATCGCTACAAATACCTTATTTATTTCGCTTTCTTTCAAATTCTCTTTCCTTCAAGTGCCTTTTCATACTTTGTCTTTTAATACCTATATTCTTTAATGAAATGACTAATAAAGAATGACTTCGACTTCGAAATTTTTATATATGGTAAAAAGTAGGCTACCTTTTGTTCGGGAAAAAATATTGCTACAAATACCTTATTTTTTTCGCTTTCTTTCAAATTCTCTTTCCTTCAAGTGCCTTTTCATACTTTTATATTTTCATACCTATGTTCGTAAATGAAATCGCTAATGAAGAATGATTTCCAGGTTTCTCACATAGTTGTCACACACATTGCCCCCTTCATTGTGTTTTGCCTTTAAAAACAGTTCAACTTGTGGCTGAGATGCTCCCTTTAACGAACGTTGTTTACTTATGCCCGATGCATTAATCAAACCCAAGTTAAATAACAACGATCAACAATAGCCGGTCAGAATGTCTTTAGTGAGCGTATAACCAAGGGATTTCGGACCGTGGCGTACGTGATGATCTGCTGGACGTGAGCCACGACATGAAACTGTTAATGTTCTAAAATCTCCTTAACATTATCTCTACGTGTTTCACTATAGCTGGTGTATCTCGGGAAAGATTTATAAGCACGTGTTACATTTGTATTTACGTCATAAAAATTATTATCATATTAATAGAGATCGTTTAAGACATACAATCAATCAAAGTTGTATTGTTGTACATGCATACAATATACTCACAGTCTCCTCCGACAGCTGAAACAATCAATGTTATTGATGTTTTAATGGCATTTGGCACTTTCGATACATAGTGCTTGACACTAGTCTAGACATAAACAAAGATGCTTAAAGTTGAAGAGGCGGAGGAGTGATGAGCTACCGTAGAGGGAAGATAAGAAGAATTTGCTAGGTATGCCATGTTATCCTTGTAGTCAGGTGTCAACAACCATTTTCCAAAGCGGGTTATATAACTACGAGCTGTTAGATCCAGGCCGTGGGTCGTACTTTGGCGACCTCTGCTCTCAGCCAAAGGTTTTCTTCGCAAATTGATCAGTTGATAACAGGGATACCACTTAATAATCTTTCGAAAACCGGTAACTTTATTTTCCTAAAGCAGAAATAGAAACTAGCTTAAGTTTCATGCCCTTCACATTATCTTTCTGAAGCTAATAGGTATTCACCTAGTTTTCAAATAAAGTACAGTTTGAAAAGTTTGTTGATGGTACAGAATAATAAAACTGCACGAAAGAGCGAATTCATTTTGTACTTAAAGCTTTTTTCGTCTGACACTCCTCAGAGTACAATTCGTCAGAAAATAACCGAAATGGGAATAAACGCAATTATTGACCCAACTGTGTTTTACAAGGTGGCCAATCAGAATTCTGACTGCCAGATTGGTGTTCTTTTGACCAATCAGTGTCCGTGAAGCTGAACCGGTTAACCGAAAAGGCCCAATGAGAAGACAAATTCTTTTTTGTCTACAAAGCAATGGTTTTCTTGCTTTGATGTGAATGGATTCTAAAACGGTCAAGTGAAAAGCAGATTTAGCTTTCCCAATTATGCGGAAGCGATCGTCCGTATACATTTTGGCACAGTCTAGGTTTTCAAGCAAGTGCTGCCCTATGGCAGGGTCACGTTGCTTAAAGGTGTTTTTTGATTTTGAAACCCGAGGTGGTTGTTTCCTTGTAGGAGCTGATGCTTGGCGAATACAAGGTGGAACATGCTGTTTAATTCTGTAAACAAACCTCAAAGTCGTATGGCCAACATAGCCAGCCTTGCACTGGCAAGAAATTAGTAAACTACAATTCTGTTATTTGTGGAAGGCGCACGGTCTTTGTGGTTAGTTGGCAGCTATTCAGTTTAAATAACTCTTGTATGACAGTTCCTATCTTTTCCATGGAAAACAGCCGGCGAGGCCCACTCTGTTCCCATGTTGATATTGTTAAAAGCATTTAGTGCTTCTTTACTTACAAGTAAAGTCTTCTTACTCCGCTAATGACTTTCAAAGTCAAACCACCGTCAGAATAGAAGTATAACTCATCACTGAACGGATTGTTTTCTCTCCTCTCAGCTTTGACGGCTTACCATCGGGTGATGTGTTTTCTACGAGTGTTTCAGCCACGTTACCCCAAGCGGTGCATGTACTGTTCAACTGCTTTCATGCCTCTCCTTATTGCTAGGTACAGCTGCGATTGGAGAATAGAAGACCGTTGAATCATGCACAGTTGCCTTTTAGGGCTTACACGAGAATTGATGAATTCGAATACTTACATCTTGCTACAACATCAATTGGAACTTCTCTTGCACACAACAGCATAATAAACTAGGTTTATAAGATTATGAACATCGTATCAAAGGTTTAGGATTGCAGCCGTAAAAATATTAGGGGGAAGTTTATTAACAATCAATAAACAGAGAGAAGCTAAACTGTCGTTATTATATTTGCAAAAATTGATTATTGACAAAGCGTTTAGAGTGATGTTAAAGGAATTCCTAAGCCAAACTCCCTTTCCACTACTAGGGTGGCTTATCATTATTGAATTCGTTCATTTGTTATTTATCTTTTTGAGACATTTGAAAAATTCTTGGAAATTCTTGGAAATTCTTGCAGATTCGTTCGCAAGTTACTTTATAGCATCAAATTTTGACTGTCAATTTATTCTTCCTGTTCACGATAGCAATCAAACGGTAGCTCATTACTGACTAGCTGGGTTCCTTTCTTTCCTGCGCTGAAAATACTCTCAAATAGATTTATATGCATAAATATTGCATAAACATATAGTAACACCATGTATGTCTTAGAAGATTCACTATTTTTAGTCCGAAAGTTCTGACATTGACAGACAGAAAACTAAAAATCGTACCTTTGCCAGGTGTTGATAAAGAGAGACTTAAAGGTCTATTGTAGAGAGTGCACATTTATGTTTATATGTTACAGTTCACTGAACTTTATTATTTGATAATCAGTGTGAAAGTTGCGGATATCCCGGTAGTAATGATATATGGGCAAGGAAAATTGCCTGTGATAACTAGATTGAAATTTGTGACAATGTGTTTGACAATCTTTCGTGCTACAAAGGGTCAGTATCTGGCTAAGAAGTATATCGAAAGGTGAAGATTGTGGTGTTTATTTGTTTCTAGTTTTTGTAATCTTAAAGGGCATTGTTGATTAAGTTCCTCATTATGTTATATGGATATCACTCTAGTCGATGACAGTGAATTAAGGCTTCTTCTGTTCATCAAAACAGGAAGAAATCATTTCACCTTTAAAGAAAAAGCAGGAGAAGAAAAGAGCAAAGGGGAAAGGAAGCGATTTGGGTGATTTGGATGATACGGACTCAATCCTAGGTAAAGTATTTCCCTGGTATTCCTATACAAATGAGATTCACTTGTGCAAATTTGAAAATTTACGCATCCTTCCCACTGAAAGGAGTGCCTTTGATTTTACAACACGTTTAGAGTATATTCAATCATGTTTGCGATATTTGTAATACACCAATCATCGATCCTAGTGTCAGATAATTCCTTAGTTTGTTTAATGGATGGAGTTCATGTACTCCATCAAAGGGAAATAGATCAATTGAGACCTTGTAAGTTGTAAGAGTAAATATGTTATGTTATATTCACCAGTCATAAATGATTGCTTTAGGCAATGCGGTGGGAAAGTGTGACGTCACGATTTTGAACATTTTGGAATTACGGGGAAAAACCTCAATTTTCATGTTACCCTATTAGTGAGAACGCCAATGGCCAAAATTGAGAGTGATGCCCTTTCCCAACACGGAGATACCAAGTTTTAATCTCTCTAACAAAACCCTACCATTTAATGCTGGTTCCTAACTTAAGGAACCAAGGAATATCAACAGAGTTTTGACCAGAGATTTTTGAGATTCAAACACCTCTAGTTCAAACACTATATACACTAGAAGTCTGCTATTTTGGGAAACAGCCTATTCCAAACTTGCCTTTTCAAATCTGGAGTCAAATTGTACTATTTCGAAAACTTTTAATTTGTGATGTCATCACTTTCCCTCCGCATAGAGTAGCTGGTGTCTGGAGTAGCTGCCAATAAAGCTTTAATAGTTTTTGTGGTACCAACTACTGGTCAAGGTATGCCACAATGTTTCACTTTGATTGGCTAAAACAGCATATGCCTGAATTATTCTTGATTATCCATTAATACCCATCATTCTGCTCCCTTATATAACAAGGGTTGGAAGTCAGTTTGAGGCATATACAATACATCTAAAGGCACTTGCAGAATAGATGTCTGCATATCTATAAGCCCTTGACCTCACTACTCTTGAATCTTTAATAGACATGTAGGCATCCTCCAGCTGCTAATCGATTTTCAAAAACTTTCTACCAAAGGCATCTTAATTCCAAATCCCTACTTATCAATATTTGGAGAGTTGTGAATGCACTATGCATAGATCCCTTTCCTTTCAAAGTCATCTGTGGCACCTGGTGATATTTCAATATTTCAGTTTCCTTAGCAATAATGCAATTTTATAACTTCATGTTACATGTCATTATTACATCATTATTACTAAGAAAAGCTATATGGCTCTTTTCAAACCATCCTAACCTTCAAAACCCATATTTATAAAATATGAGAAATTTTCCAACCCACTCATATTCAAGACCTATGAGTACATGATTTTCCTGTCAATGGAAAATCAAGTGATTTAGAGTGCAAGATTTATATCTGTATCATGGCACTATTTTTGTTGATGAGAGCAGTATGAGATGTTTGACAATATCTAAATGAAATTCCTGTTTCACTACCAAACTGGAAGTCAAATATCTCCAGAGGAAACTGATTGTCATCCAGCACAATTGTGGTGAATTTGCAAAGAGGGGTTCTTATTATTGTGACATGGCATTTTTTTCTGTTACCAATGAAAGGTATGTCAAGACAGGACTGAACAGGTATGTCGTCATCATGGTTTCAGAAATAAATAGACATAATGACCTATCATGGTACTATGCTCCCAATGGTTTTATATAAAGATCTGATATTTAAAACTGCATATAAAATATTTTTTCTTTAACATGAAACACTGATAGAGAAATACTATGCAGTGAAAATACAATCAAAAAAGCACTATCTAGTAACAATTTGCAGCTTAGAACTCCTTACTTCTTATCTGTCTATCCAGTTTTCTGCTTTCTTTTCGCAGAGCTGAACACCACTCCCTCACCTTTATATGAAAGGAATCAGAGTAACAAACATGCTTCATGAACAATAACTAGCTTAGCAAACTTTAGTACTATTATGTTTTCAATAATCCCTGAACTTCTTCCATCCTAAACTGATTCTAGCAATAACAGTATCTTCTGCACCTCCATTGGAGCTAGGCATATCACCTAAATAACAGAACTTATCAACTATCTCCAAGTCAACACCATCAGCCATAAGGGGACGTAGGTACCTTTATACAAGTCCTACACTGAAACTTGGCAGCCTCAGTCAGTCAACCCTTCACATCACTGCATTTCTTATGGGCCCAATGGTTGCAGCACACATACAGAAATTGCTACCAACATCTTTATTGCATACAGAACAAGGACATTTACCACTCTCTGTAGTGGAGACCTTGGGCCCATCACAAATCATACACTTGTGGTTTTTGCCATGTTAACTTGAAGTACCTTGGCTTCTGTTATCCTTCCACATATACACCAAATCTTACATAACACTTGGCAGCAACTTGTAGTTCCTTGTTAGCATCTCCAGACTTGCATGCTTTATGACACCACTCTCTTTCCTTTATAACTGTCTACACTCTTGTTACACCATCATATTTCCTTGCATCTTACAGGACCCTTTGTCCATCCACAAGTTGAATCTGTGGCATTTAATAGGCAAGCTTTTAAAGAAGACCACTTTTCCTTGTTGCTAGCACTTGTTGCATTCACGATGTTTTCCTGAAAGTGTGCCTCAAAGGCCTGCTTCACATTCTTGTCCTCCAATCTCTAGACTTAGGTCCAAGGCATGCATAAGGTTTCTTACTTTTACCCCTTGCCTTCAGAGTGAGGCCACATACAAATAACCAACACTGAGGAGTACAATCCTCTCCACTGATAAATTTGACACCCTTAACAAGATTGCTTTTATTTTCCTTCCCTAGGATGTACTCAATTTGGCTTCTAAAATGCCAGATTTATAAGTCACTAATCTATCTGGTCTCTTGGTGAAGACAGTGTTGCTAACAAACATATCATATTGGTTGTGTCATAAAACTCTAAAATCCACTCCCCTTCTGGGCTCCTTTGTCCATAGCCAATGCCACCATGTATACCTTCACAACCAAAGGCCATGTCTCCAACATGCCCATTAAAGTCACCCACAACAAATACAGTTTCCTTCTCATTGACCTTTGACACAATCAACAACAGTTTATAAGAAAACTTGTCTTTGACACTGCCATGCAAACCACATTGGATGCATATACACAAACAACAGTCAGTATAGTCTGGTCAACTACAAACTTAACTACCATTACCTTGTTGTTTACTTTATTCACATCAATAACCTTTTCCATCCACCTATCCTTCAAAAGGATGCCACATCAAATGATTCCATCTGATAACTTTACCAAATAAAACTCATATCTGCTATCCTTACCATCAATCATTCTAGCAGATACTCCTCTCCAACTAAATTCCCAAATATAACAAATATCTATTCCTCTTTTCCACAACATCTTGACCACCTCTCTTTCCTTGCCATGCATTGTCCCTACATTTGAAGTACCAATTCTCAATCTTATATCATTGACAGAGAGTAGATGCATACACTGGGTAACCATCAGAGGCTGCATGCATCCAACAACCTTGACACCATTGGAAGCTATAGCATCACTAAGGCAGTTGTGTAAAGTACTAAGAACTGTACTTGAAATTAAGTGAAGCAATACATTTTACAGGTTGCATGCCCTTAATGACATCAAATCTGCTGACAGCACAGGAGGCTGAGTATTTTCATTGAGACACCATCACATGTTCTCTCTACCTGGCCAGTGGTTAAAACTGCACCCCCAGATAACAAGCTGGGTATTAATATGTCCCAGCACAAGATATAGAGGAATAAAATAAGAGAAAGATAGACATGAAGAAAACAACATTTTAAAAAGTGTACTAGACATCCATGTCAGAACCCAAACCACAGTATGGATATACATTAATCCCACCAACAAGAAGCACAGTTGCCTCCATTAGCATCTTGAAGTCTGATAATTCATGGAGTCAAATGCCACTATCCTACCTACTTAAAATAGTACTTACAAACCTTTAACATGCTGACATGGAGTTTACAAAAATTAATAAAATAATAACAATAACAATACTAAATATTAATATTCATGAATAGAAGAAATAATTAAATAAATATGTCAAATAGGTGGAGAGAATAAGCAAGAAAGCAGACAGACAGCTGAGAAGGCAAAGGCACCAAGAAACAAAAAAGCATGTGCCCATCTTCACCTATAAATAAAGATTTTAAATGGATAAAATGCATATATGTACAATGCATTGATATCAAAGGCAGTAAATAAATTCATATATATACTAATAAAATATCTATGGGATTGCAGCATACTATAATTTAAGGTCATACTGGTAATGTTCTGATAATATTTCTGTGGACTACAGTTGTTACCTTCTGTAGGTATGAGAAAACCTGTGTCCAGCTGACATGCCAATCACTTAATTCAATATTTCACTTGTACTCTCTTCCATGGATTAAGCTTAACTTTTGGGACTCCTAATGCTGATGTTAGCAAAAGTGACAAGATTTTTTTAAAAAGTTTGTGTACTCAAAAAACTCCCATATACCTATGAGCAAACTCGACTCCAGAGCCTTTGAGATCAACAGCACACCATTATCATCATCATCATAAACATTACAAAGTTAAGTATCATATTTCTTAGTTCACAGCAGACGTTCTTCTGTGAATCCAGCTGCACTATATTACACAGCATTTTGGCATCCCTATGTGCAAAAGAATTGACTTGTGCCAGTTAACGTTACTTTCTACTTACGTACTTAGTAACCTGCTACCTTTTGTAGAAGAGCAGATTTACAGACAGGGTGCCATTGCAGACCTGGTAAAAGTGTGCTAGGATGCGAAGTGGCTTTCTGATACAAACAATGGTTATCATTCAAATATCCAGTATCTAGCTCGACCTGCCTTTTCATGCAAACTCTATGTTTACAAATTCAGAATATAAAAATCGCTGTTAGTAATACCATTATCAACCTCTATGCTATCTTCTAATACCAATATATCAATATCAATGCACATATGCAAACATCAACTATGAAACAGCAAAGAATTAAGCTTCTCCTCGATATATTGTGCAACTGACATCACAGTTTTCTGGTATAGGCCTATATACTGGAAAATGCAGTCTAGGTACTCGATACGCTTATAGGCCTATAAAAGATTCTCTGAAAATAAACTTACATATACATTACAAGGTTTTAAAAATATATGGTAAATACCGACAATAGTACAATGACTTCAATTGATTAGTCATGACATGACAAACAACACTCAGGCCATGGGAAGACAATTAATTACAATCGCATAACTTTAAAAAAACATGAAGATTACGCATACGAGTTGAAAATAAGAATCTTCTACAATAAAGCGAATAAATCCTAAAAATAATAGTCTGTTAACCTGCTCTTTTGGTTCTTTCTGAGGTGTTTTCCCGAACAAGCCCATTTCGTACGTACTGCTCTAACCAACATAAAAATTCCTAGTTTGACTCATGTTATTGCTTTGGTCAGTGTAGGGAACACAGGGAGCCCTTAAAATAAGCAATTGTGCAGCAGCAACAACAGGGGAAACTGCATTATGTGAGAGATGTCCCACTCAACAGGCGTCATACTGTAAATGGAAAAAGTATTTATCATCTTTAAAGTTTGGAGATGGCTGTTTTATGGATGCCCATATATTTCTAAGGCACAATGTGGAGGGGATCCCTGACCTGTTTGTATTAGTCTTTCTGACCACCTCTTAACTGCCTACACATTTGGAACTCGGGCCAGCGTTTGCAGTGCGCTCAGAGCGCTAAGTGAGCTATCTCACAGGTTTGGTACCCTTTTCCTCGTACAAATGCAGTAAGTCCAATTCAGCTTGTTAGTTTAACCTGAAAAATGCTGCCGCTAGTTGCCACAACAGGGAACTCGTAGTCTTGGCCAGACAGCAATAGGAGTAGCTCGAGTAGGATGCATTTCCCAAAGGAAAAACATAGTACTAGTAGTAATGGCCGTTGATCGATTTTAAAACGTGTGTGGGGAGGGGGGAGACAGACTTTGGAGGGTGAGTAGGTCCTAATTCCCGGGAGGATTGGAAAATAGATGCTCCTTGTCCCCCTCACACGTAGCCATTTTAGAGCAAATACGTTGTAGCTATAGGACAGATGGATTATCTCTTTGAATTTTGACGTGTGGATAAACTTTTGTGCCCTGCATCACCCTTTCCAGGATCTTCTTGTAAAAATATAGCATGTGATATTGGATAAGTAAGGCAGCAACGTATTCCCCTCTACACCAATCACAATACAAATCAATTGATTGAAGGTTGGGCCAGGTTCCAATATCAAACGCAAGCTTTGTACAGGATCAGACATGATTTAGTCATCGTGGAAACAATTCATAATACGAATTTCTTTGTTTACCTTGCAGTACATATACGGTTAATAGTACATATAAATATTCATTTTTAATACACTGCTGATTCTATTGAAAATGATATGCATATTTAAGAGATCTAACAACTGTGTTATAGAGAAGAGAGGATTTGAAAGTATCAAGTTTGAAGAGATATTAGAAAAAAGCGAGAATGTCATCAGCAGGATACCAAACTTGGACCCACGCATTCGCGGCGTGCTGTTCTACCAACTGAGCTATGGTGACCCGGTGATAACAAAGTTCACTTGTCTCTAGTATTTTTCAAACTTTATATTTTCAAATCCTCTCTTCTCTATAACACTTTCTAGCTCTCAATGGGCTGTGTACAGTATGATGAACCAGGTGGCAGTCCTTCCATGGTCACATGTCACGGAGAGGCTGATCTCCAAAATTTCGTAGAGCTGAATGCGATGTTCACCGGTCGAGTTTCAGTAGGCAATGTGGCGACCAGAGAAAAGTAAATTATGTTATCACCGGGTATTAAACATCAATTAAACAAAATTAAACAAATGAGTGCGTAAGTCCCGGGTTCGTATCCCAGTGGTGACATTTTCACTTTTCTCTAGTATCTCTTCAGACTAGATCTAACAAGTAAGACTGTGCTTGTACTCGCTGCTGAATATAATTGGACTTACGAAAGTGAAAGAAAATCATCGTTCCCCTCCTCGTCTTGGTAATGTTTTCTACATCATCGGATGAATTGATGCAAGATGCATCTTTGGGATGTCATTTCTAAAAAGCGCTTTATCTTTAAAACTCCATCTAACAGAGCATACACCCAAGTAAAGGAGCCACGATAGAAACAAGCTATCGTCATACCTTCTTGTTACTCTCCAACTTATTTAAATGTGTCGACTAGTTCTTAACTTTTATGATTTTTTAATTACATTTTAGTAACATCTGTACATATTTCCTTGGAACAAAATTGTTTTCTGGTTTTGAAATTAACTTTAAAGTTTTCTATTTACTAATTTTCATTTGTAGATTAGTGGACATCCATATTTATTGAATTAACGCTGTTCAGTTGTAAAGCATTTGAGGAAGAATTATTAGAAATATTAACCCAAATTTGTTTATTTCTTGCTAATCCCTCTCATCTAAACATTAGATTGCCAAGAATAAATACATTGCTGACATAAACGATGTGTACGCTAATTAACTTAACTAGGTGATACGGGAGGAGCACAAATCACCTAATTCATCACCTTTCTTTTGATATACATGTGTTTCTTTTTATAACCACCAATATAAGTCACACGGGTGTTTTTATTCTATTTTCAACCTACATTAGTGCTGAAGTAGTACTTATTTGACATACACCAAGAAACAGATATAAATATATAAATATATATACACATAATATACTGAACTCAATAAACATGAAGTGCTTTACGGCGCTGGCGGGGTTCGAACCCAGGATCTCCCACGCCGAAAACGAAGACTTTACTATTGCACTAAATAGTGCAATAGTAAAGTCAACAATCCGGGAAGTCGATGTATCTTCGAAATTTCTAAAACCACCTACGTTTTAGATTTAAAGAGATGTTTAAAAGTGTGAGGTAAGTTCAAACGCATCCAATGTCTTCTCGGAGCATAGTAGGTCTATACGTAACATCCACAAAGGTTCCCTATATATAAACCCCTCAAATCCAAGCCAAACAAAGAGTGTTTAGACAATAAATAATGTTTCAATGTATAAACAAGTCCAAGTACAGGTTTGAACCCTTTGTCTTTTAATCTGTTTGAGAATTAAACTTGGAGAATTGGATATGAATCGAATGTCTGACAGGAGAATTTCAATCTGCTAGTTGATCATTTCCAGGTCTTTGAAACTAGGGGTAGTCTTTACATGGATTGTTATTATGTTAAGATTTCAAACACACAGGTGTAAACGCATAAACTTGAGTACGAGATACAGGTAATAATTTTTCTTTGCCATGACACTGAGGCTAATGTGGCGCTTACATGGTTCTTTTGTAAGTAAGTTTGAATATCTGGCGCTTATCAGGGTGGCGCTTATTAAAAAAATGTGCAACCTTGATTACGACAAACTTTACTTTTCATTCCTTTATAGTCAGAGAGACAACTAGATACAAACATAGGGGGTTGTTTAAGCATCAGTTGATGTTCTTATAGATTAGTAAGTATTAGAAAACTTGACAGCCTTAAAGTAAAGCTTTAATTCTTAAATGGAGTCTAGATACCCAAGTTAGTATTGACGATTGATAAGTCCAACAAAGATGTGAACACTGTTTCATTCAATTGATTATGAAATGAGAAACTGTCTTAAATGTCAAATAACGCCTATAAAATTATAGGTAACGTGTTTCGACAGCTCTTTTATGATCTCTCATCGTACCTCCTGATAAGCAAACAACCTTCTCCCTTTTCCCATGTCACTGGGAAGCCAAACAGTAATGTAAAGTAGAAAGAGTTTTTATAAAAATTTGGACTATTGTTATGTCCTCTCAGATAACTGATTAGAGCCATAAGACTACATCTAATTCCTACGAGGTCAAAATTAATGCGTCAAACTTGGAGATACGCTGTTAAATAAGCATAAGTATGATATGATTCTGGAAGAAGGATTCCATTTCTTAAATATAGTGACCACTACAGACAGTCCCGATAATAAGAGTCAAACATAGATAAAAGTGACTTTTTACAAAACTACATAAAGCGAAACGGTGATCTCCACTTCTGGAGGATTGGGAACTATAATACTGACTAGTATAGTCTTATTTGCGTCATTGGTTACGTTTCCTGAGTAACAACCGCAATACTATGGATCTCGTGTTTAAGTACCTGCGGTTACATCTTTTCTCTTTTTTTCCTCCATTATATTTTAAAATCCTTATTGTATGAAAGTGTCTTCATAGCTTTAAGACTTGCAATCAATGGAAAGCTTAATAGTATCAAATATGGATATATCTTGTACATGAGGCCAAGGAACTCCATGGACAGTTACAATCAATTACAATCACAAACCGACTTGAGATTTCAAGAGAATAAAGGAATATGAATTCAGCTTATGGATTGACCAACCAGAGTAACCTATGATTGGTTCCAGACTCTTTTTAAAAACCACTGGCTTATACACTATCTATAACAGTGAGGTGCTTGATCCCATCCTTTGGTAAATTAATGCTTGTCATGATAATGGCAACCAAAGTAGATATTACAATTTACAGCTGCATCACCCTTTTCTCTACTGTCGACGGCAAACGACGCATCCATTGCTATAATATTGCTACACTTTTCTTCATTTTTGATTCTCTTGTTCTTTTCTCAATGATATTGATCAATTAAACGAGCAGTAGAGTGTATCTCTTAAGCGATCATATTGTAAGAGACTGAGAATCATAAGTCGCTCCTGCCTATCTCATATCATGCAGGGTATTTAACCTAGAAATGGGGGCCTCCATGCGATTCATTGGGCCATCTGGATGAGTGCTGTGCAGCTGGTGTTTTGATTCCCACGTGTACAGACGATAAGACATTGTGAGCTAGCAAAGAAGGTGGTGTGAACTAATTGCCTCTCTGCTTATCAGGAGGCACTATAAGAGATTGATAAGTAATTGCTAGCGAGTGAGCATGACAGGGAAGAAAGTAAAAAGAAACGTATATACAACACATCTTATCTACAAGTGGTCATATAATGGTCGATAGTTATTCCAGAAATTCCTCACTCGCTCTATGCTAGTAAAGTAAATTATTTATTTTTCATGTTTAGGTCTGAAAACTTTTGATTTGACTTTTGAATGATTTTCGGAGTCTGGAACTGTTATCATATTCTACTGCTAAATTAAAAACCTGTCATACAATACCAGGTTTAATTTATTTTTAGAAGGTTGAAGCGATGAGGTCTGAAAAGACAGCGATAATAGAATCGATGATTGCATATTTTCTATTTTCTCGAGTATCTTTTAACCAATAATACAACTTTTCAATTATCAGTTATGTTTTTTAAAGATTGCTTTTATCCTGGAATTGCAGAAGAACATCACATTTGTTATTTAAGTGTAAATATCGTTCATCAGAGATGAAGAAAAGACAGCACAGAAAACAACGAAGCAGATATGTAGTGCTATCGACGATCGATGATGATATTCCGGATAGAGCACGTTATGAATGAAGACATTTGAGGAAAATAGGAGTCGCAAGGAGAATACTGCTGATGTTTGGAGAGAGACGGCTTAAGTTTTTGGGATACGTAATGAGAAATGCCTGAAAAACTTAGAGAGTGCATCGAAGGTGAGAGAAGCAGATGAAACAATGCTTGACATACTTAACGAGCAGAAGCCGGATCAAACGGAACGGATGAAATTCAGATAACAGGACATCAATCAGGAGATATAAAAGAGAAGGCATTGCTGAGAAAAAACAGAGTACTGGGACAAACCATGATCGCCGACGTCCTTAAAGGATATGGTGAATAAGGACAGATAAACATTTATTCCTTTATTCGATCTATACAGCCCTTTGATCTCTTTACAGACATAATGATATGATATACGCTTAAATAACAAACCACAAAGCAACAACACAACAAAACCAAGTCAAACCACCTTGCAGAAAGCTGTCGGCCTAGTCCAATCACTCTTTCGGTTACAGAAAATAGAATAAGTAGCTCTAATTACGCAAGATATTATCTTTAATGAAGAAAATTATCACTTTTGACGTTGAGGTCCGTAAGCATAGTGAAAAGGGTTTTACTGTCGCTTGCCATCCACAATTGCACTCATACTGAGATTAAGAAATTGAATACTTTCTTTAAGTCTTCGCAAAACTGTCGATCTTCTAAGTCACAGTTTCTACGTACATTATTGCGTCCTTCATTATCTTTTCCTCTTACAGTAACTGCTTTTGTGAATTTCGCGTAAATACTTGAAAAATACTTAAAAGTCAAAAGGGGGGCAGGGATGCCGATGGTAAGGTTGTCGTAAAGAGTTTTTATCAAAGAAGAGACTTACGACAAACGTTTTGAAATCAAGAATAAACTAGTAAGTATCATCAAATGAGTTCAGGTGAGATTGAGGTACAATAATGGCCATGTAATAACTGCTAGAAGTGGCGCAGAGATTGATTGCAGAAAAATAGCTATAAATGAAGACATCTGGTAGTAGAAAATGACCCCTATACAATGCTTACAGGATAATATCAGCCAATTAGTATTTGTGTACTCCTTAATTTGTAAATTTTCAAACCTTTCTATTTATTGTTTCGTGTTTTCATTCATGATGTTAGATTCTGATTGGAATTCATGCAACACAAAGTTTTTAAACCTAATCTTTTTCGCGCAGTATTTTGATTTTATGCCACGAGTAATTTCTGTAATTGTTTCAGACGTTTGTCATTATTCATTTCAGAATATGAGCAAACCTTTTTGTAATGACATACACACACACACACACACGCAAACACACTCACGCACACACACAAACACACACACACACAAAGATCATTCGATTTTGATTAAAAGCTGTACATAGTGATCTTTGCGGAAATTAATCGAAAATACTAGATACGGTATTCAGAACGACAGCCTTGCTCGTAAACATGGCGTGCTGATGTGGATGCAGTCAAATGAGTAGAAATTAGGGCACCGTACAATACATTGTCATTCGAAAGTTTACTTTGATGACATGTGCGAGTGAACTGAAAGGGACAAAAGGTCAAAGGTCAATTACATAAATCTTCCTGTATTATGCTTGTATTAGAACGAGGTTTCTGTAAGTTTTAACTGTCAGGGATTGCTTTTGAATAAACCAGTCTGCTACAACTGCCTAATGCTTTTCATACATAAACCGCTCCTATCTTGTTTTACTCATACTAAAGTGTTATCTTCAAGCGCAACTCAAGATTGGCTACTAAAAGTGCGGTTGAAAAAGTTAAGGCGATAATGGTGTCACCCCCAGCAATCTTACACAATGCAACGATCATTTCAAAAACTCGCACTAACTGACTAAATTCTCGCTCTGTTGCTTAAGTATCCTTAGAAATCGGTTGACTTTCTCAAAATGAACAATTACCCAAGAATAGTTGGCTTGTGACAAAATGTGCATATCGACATTAATCTTAGAGCTAGCATTACACCCTTCTTTACAAAACATGATATCCACGCCTGCATATTATGGAGCATTTAAGGTGCTGAGAGTGTGTTTTGTTTCATAATGTTGACCAAACATCCATTTCTTTGCTTTCAAAATTGGAAGAAAACAAGATTAGCATGCATACCCGATAAATGAATGCAGTCAACGCGTTACGCATTATTCAGGTTGTACACAATGGGAGTTCACCGATACGAAATCAACACAAAGAGAAAGTTTCATCTTCAAAAGTCGCCTGTTTACGACGGATAACAATAGTACCACAAGTACCGATGGGTTATCTGATATTTTAATTAAACATGCACATTAAGGAAAAGCGGTAACCCTTTAAAGAAGCTAAATAACCTCATATTTTCAAAAATATCGGCTGTCTCTTTAGAAAGACTATTCATTTCACTTCGTACGACGGTATGGTCAAAAACAAGTTTCCTCCTCTAGGAGAAAATGCTGTAAAATATTGCGGCATCATATACGCATCCTTAGCAACCGAGCCGATCTTGAAAAATAATTGTATAATTTAAATAATGCAAGTTTTTTTGCTTTAAAATTTAATGCCAGCTTTTCAGTTTGACGCGTGTCTTTTTCCGGGGTCGGTTTGATATTAAACTAGTCAGCAGCTCGTTCCGACATTTTGTCCATCCCCTTCTAGGATCTCTTTAGAAATGAGTGAGATTATTCAACTGGAGAAGTAACGTACTTCATGTTGCTAACTTCGCTTGCATTGAGTCCAGCACCTTGCAAATAACGAGCAAGTTGTGTTCGTTCCTCAGTACTTGTATTGAACATATTTGAAACAATTGCTCGATTGTAAATAAAAAGTTATGTTATGGATGGTCGTCTGTCTAGTCAGGCAACTAAGTCATATCGCTCGGTAGATAAATTATCTTTACTGATAAAGAATTTTCGAATTATTGAAAGTGATAAGATTCATACCCATAGTAAAGTAAAGTAAGCGAAGCTCCTTCACGCCACATTACAGGCGATGACCTTACTTTCATGGAACGTTCGAACCCTTATGTACAGACACAAAACACGCATTCGTGCATTTGTCTCTATCTTTCTTTGCGTGATCGTTGCTTTGTATGCTTGATGCTTTAAACACGCGAGTCCACACAAGTAGCTACTATGGTCACGACACTTCCGCAAGCACACGAGACACAGTTTAAACGAATCGTTGTGGTGTTGGTGATGTTAGTATTGTATCTGGGAGAAAAGTTGTCAGCATCCTAAATCGGGGAATACGTGAAAGTTTATAGGTCTTCTTTCGCTTCCAAATCGGCCAAGCTAACCGTTGTAGCACAGTGTGAGATTTGTTTTCGTCTATCCATTTAAATTGGCAGTCTCCCTGCCAGAGACACCGCAAACTATCCTAAAAGTGAATTTGGGACGTATGCCCATTGCTGTGGACTACCGGGTGCTGGCAATAAAAAATAAAAGCAACTCCAATTGCCAGTAGGCACCACAGGCGATGCCTCGTCCCTAGGCGTCTTTGAAGGTAGGCACTGAGCCGTCATTACCGCACGCTTCGTGTATGCAATTCAAAGATCAAGCTCCACCAGCTGAATGAAACCCGTTGTAAAGTAGAACGATAAACTCAGGACAAAGGCAAGCCAGTCCGCACCACTGGAGTCTATACACAAACGCGCGCACCTTTCGAAATGCAAATAACACAAATTGAAACAACGGACACGAGAAGAGATCATTTCGATATTTCTTAATCACATTTCATCTCTCTATTCACACTGTTTTACAGTCTTTAAATTATGCAGTATCTTAGACGTAGGCCTACTATCTGTATTACACTAAATCACCGTGAATATCAAAAACTGAACCTCAAAAAGATTCGCACCATAGTTACATCCCAAGAATATGTAAATAAAATGATCCAGTACATCGCAACTACCCAAATTAGATACTATACCATCCTGATGGCATATAATCAGACGTTGCCGTAAGCTAGGCACACTATTTCTGTTTTCTTCAGGAGAATCTAGGGATGCAAAACCTATGTACGTAGGAAAAGAGTTATTCAGCAATTATGCAACCAAATATGATACAGGGCTGACAGCACCGACCTATAGCTCTTTACAATGATAGCGTCTAAATCAAAGGTCCCTCCCCCTCAAATAAAAATCAAACTTGCCAAACAGTATTAATAGCAAATAAAGAGCAGCTAGCGTATCCACTAGAGCATCCACGACTACCCTTTCCAAAGGAAACTGCTTCTTGGTAATCAACTAGTGGTTTTGTTGGCCGTGACAATGAAACTGGGAGTAGTAAGTTATCTTTCATAAATAAGCTTTTCTCAAAAGCGTTTCTCTATGGCTTTGATTAGTAAGCAATACTGTTACTTGACCAATGAAGAGAAAATCTTGATAAGAAAAACAGTAGTCTCTACATGACGTAGTAACCCTATAACTTTCATAATAAGGGGAAGTGGTATTTAAATGCGGCGCTAGGGCTTGTTAATAATATCCTTAAAATGAGAGGTCACGTTAAAAAGTTATCTACATGAAAATCTTTCAGAATCTTATCTGACCCCCACTCCCTTTTCAACTAAGTACAGAGGAGCACATGTCTGCATTACTAAATCATTATCAAGAATCTACCAATACGTTAATAACACCTGTCTTTCTATGCATTTTATGATGGTCTTCATTTATCGGGGTCAGGAATATCTATCATAACCTCAGTGACTAGACCCCAGTCCCTCAAGCCTCATTTTCTTCCAGAAATTCTAAGAATACTGGCTTTTACTATGTCTTATGTCAGCACATTCCCAAAGGCATTTTCATTTAAACATAATAAAAAACTAATATTCATAAGCTTATTATACTTACTTCTTCAGCAACATCTTACTGAAAACTTCCTTCTGTTATGGCCCCACACAAGCAGCATTGTAGCACCATACAACATGTATAGAGGGGACTTCATCTACTCAACACCCTGCCAACTACACCACTCTTATGCAAACTTTCTACACACTTTTTATACCATTTATCACGCTAGTTAAGCACTCAGATTTCAAAACAATTTCTTTTACACATAAAACAAATTTAGCTTTGAGACCTATACTAATATGCTCATATTGTTCCATAACAAACTACACGTGTTAGTCCACCCTTTCAAAAAAATCAAACATCAGAAAAATACACACAGCTTTATCCCTTCATTGTTCCTTTCTGATATTGTGTTGCTCTTGGATGCTCAGTTTTGCGCAAATTATATAGCCACAGGTACTCTGCCAAAAATATATAGCTTGCAAATCTCCTTTGTTAACATGACCTCTTGTGGGTGACAACTTTTGCACTTCACGTCAATTTGGGTTTCATGGCATCTGATATTAAAAATTGTACAAAACATACCCATATATAACCTTATATATATATATGTTTTTG
Source organism: Carybdea cf. marsupialis auct. non (Linnaeus, 1758) (assembly GCA_010016065.2). Lineage (NCBI taxonomy): Eukaryota > Metazoa > Cnidaria > Cubozoa > Carybdeida > Carybdeidae > Carybdea > Carybdea cf. marsupialis auct. non (Linnaeus, 1758). The sequence goes on from JAAAKL020000774.1 coordinate 22,109, forward strand.
CTGGGTAGACAATTTAAAATTTAAGCATGTCCTACATACCACTCATCTACCAATTATGACAAGCATTAATATGTTACAAAGTACATTATTTACATAGTACCTTAATGAAGATATATTGTTTCTAGGTTCATTTGCAGTTTACAAAGCTCATTGTGAACCCTTTCTCTATATTATTCAATAGCTCTTGCACATGTCTTAAAACCATTTAAACCTCATCATCAATACCTTAATATGTTCTCACAAAAAGCATGCAGTTAGTTCTACAGACCCAATTCTAGAGCTCTATAACTGCTTATCCATTGATGATAGATAAACCATGTGTACATTGTAGCACATCTACGAGAACTATGCATGATATTTGAGCCTATTTGTGAAGTAGAAACACAAGAGTAGCTCTTATTGACATGTTACTGTGTAGCAGAAGGTTCTGCAGCTGAGTCTTCTGTTGTCTCTGGAGGCTTCTCTGCTTCAGTTGCGACTTCCTCTGGTGCAGTATCTGCTTCCTTTGGGGTATCCTCATCAGCTATGTCATTGACAGGTACTTCCTGTGCTGGAGAAGCCTCTTCTGCTTCTGTAGGATTTGTTGGTTCTTCTGTCTGTTGCTCCTCTGCTTTTACCTCCTCAACTTCAGGAATCTCTGTAGCTTCTGTGACTACTTCCTCAGTTGGGGCTGATACTTCAGCAGGTAGATCTACTTCTTTCACGGCATCAGTTGCATCTTCTGTTGCCACTTCTGTGGCACCAGCATCTTCTGTCACTTGCTCTTCTGCTACAGCCTCTCCAGCCTCTTCTACTGCAGGAACTTCATCTACAACTGGATCTGTGGCTACCTCTGCACTTTCATCACCAGCAACACCTAACACTTCATCAGGTACATCTGCCAATACTTCCTCATCTTCCTTTTCAATTTCTTTAATTTCCATGGGTGATTCTTCTTGGCTGACATCTGCAGCAGCCGCATCATCTGCTGTGTCAACTGGAGGATCAGCTACTGCATCAACTGGAAGACCAGCTCCTGCATCAACTGGAGTATCATCAAGTGATGCTTCTGGTGCAGGAGCTTCTGTTGCAATAACTTCCACTTTGTCTGCAACTTGAAAATAATAAGAACAATTAACTAGTCAGCTCTCTGTACAAACTATATCATACATGTCTGAGGGTGAGCAAAAGCCTGTAGGCATACTGTATTCAACTTTTCAAAATGGAGATTACTTGTGAGGAATGCTCAAAACTGCACAGCATTGCACTACAAGAGGCTGCATATTTCCCAAAGTTGTCCTGGGTAGCCAACAGCCAAATGAGAAAATTTGTTCCAGTTTTCTAGGGTATTTTGTTTAAGATTTCCACAATTTTCTAGGGGGGTCTGCAAAATTTTCAGGGTTTTCAAAGGTGTTTCTTGCAATTCATAAAATTTTCTCATCTTTTAAACTTTAACACAGAGTCAAACACTCTGTCTACTACTCCTGCCAATTTTGGATGCAAAAACACATACAAAATCACATTAGATGGGACACATTTCTGGACTGGAGATTTTAACACTAAAAATGCTTCAAAATCTGACCACTTATAATATGAAGGAATAAGAATGAAAAGAGGTATAAAAGCAGTAGTGATTCATGAAAAAATAACAAAACAGTCCCAAAAGACATTCCTAACCTTGTTTTGGAACCATGCACAAAAATATGTGGCATGAATGAGAAGGACAGATCACTGTTATTATACTTTAGCATTCTTCAGGGAGCATTGCAGTGGCTTTCTTTAGGGAGTAAATAAGAGTTATCTGAGGTAACCTAGTTTCCATTCTTGTGTTTGTTGTGACCAGCTGAAAATGCAGTTGTGTAGGCACATTTTCATGCAGAGAATATGGATGCACAAGGGTTCAAATGCAAGGAAAGATGAACAAAGAGAATGACAGCATGACAGCTGAAAAGCATACCTCACAGAAAAATGTTCAACTGAGAATAACAATGTGAAAGGAAAACACTATTGCTTTGAATATGACCACCCTCTTAGATAAACACCATTCAAAACACTGCCACTGACAAAACAAATCCAAAAATCAGAATTATTGATGTACCTTCATTAACAATGATGTTAATTCATTGGTCTGACAATACATGTAACAATGACAATGCAACAGAAAGCCCAATTTTATTTCAAGCATTGTGTATGCACACATCAGCGCTTGGGCGAGTGTATGCACAAAATAACTCATGCAAACCAAAAGCATGAAAAAAGATGGTGTCCCAAATAAATTCTAAGCCAGATGAAGAAATGAAAGTGGATGGGCTGCTTGTTTAGGCCTATGATATGTGGAGAGCTAACATAATTAAGTGGAGCCTTCCCAAAGTTTCTTGGTCCTGTGAGCCTTTAATTTGCTGAATCATGTCTCTCAATGTGATTGGGTTTGACTTTTGAAGCACTTTCAGACAAATTAATAAAGCTGCTAGAGTCATGTCCAATAAGTTTGTAATATCTCTTACCACCTGTTAGGATGTTCATTCTTTTGCAGTAGGCCAAAAATGTGTTTACATACAAAGCAGTCAGAAAATGTAACAGCACCGCAAAGTCACATATGGATGTGTGGACAATCTGCTTCAGAACATTTTTTCAGGGGTGAGTTATGATTTTAGGGTTTTCCAGGGGCAAAGAATTTCCGGGGTATTTTTCCATGGGCAAAAAAGTTTCCAGGGTTTCTTGGCCACCCTGTTGTCATGTGTGAATATCCATAAAATTAAACCTAGAAAGGATGTGAAATGCAATAGAGATATGCAAGTGAAGTTAGGCAGTTACAGTAACGTGGCCTTTTGCCATTGAGTAATCAGTTTGTTTACATTTTCCTGTTTTCGATTGTTAGGAAATCCCCAACGATTTCTCAAGGTTCGTGTTTACATCATTGTGTCACTGTGCAAGTATTTACGTTTTATCATGGTAAATTTGTAACATGCTATGTTGCAACATATTTAGGATAAATAGGCATCATTCAGCCTCATTAACGGAGTAGTTTGACCTCCTGAATGGTTGTAGTTGTTCGTCAGAATATTCATCACACGAGTAGTTGCTATCAGTTTGTATTGGATTGACTTTGCCAGAGAGGAATAAAAGACCGAAGACACATTCTTGTATCATTATCATGTCAGGATCTATGCGCCTCACCATTCAGCTGTTACATCTGGGGACTTCTTACATTTTCCCACCTTTGATTGTCAAGAGGGGCTATGCATCTTATTGATTTCTTCTTGGGAGATGTAGCATCAATTGTTTTTCTTGCACACCAGCAGTTGGAAAAATGATGAACTGTCTTCTTAATATTTCCAAGGCAGTGCTCTTTACTATCACTTGTGAATCTCATGCTTAAGTATGCACTATCCCATTCTATTCATCCTCCTTTTTGCAAGGACCTACTTGCAGCCTCTAATCACCTAGTAAACCTTCTTCTTTGGTTTATCCATGACAAGAAATTCAGTTGATCATCAATATAACAATCTTATACATAACGCAATAACTGCTGTCATATTTCCAAGATATACTCATATAAATCTGATTAATCATCAATTATGTAAGATCATAAGTATTATTAAAGTGCTCTAACCGCCTTTTATGAAGGCAATTAATTTAGCTTCACTTAAGAAGGCCTGGGTGGGCAACCACAACTAAACCTCCCCCACCGATCAAGAAAAATCAATATCTCAGATGAAGTTTCACACATACATACATTTCTATGTGTCCAAAAAGTTTGGCCTAGCCCTGTAGTCAATCAGTTTTATCAGGCCCTGGATGTGACTCATGCTGACATCTCACATTCAGATCACACGACTGCATACATATCATCTCTATATCAGATCATACAGTTGTATTGCAGAAACCTGAAAATAGATACTTATCCAGGAATGATAAAACAAATCTGTCCAGTTTTCGGATATTTAAGTATTTATTTCACATTGTGAATGGAGTGCATATCCCTTTAGTAGGTTATACATGACAACTAAATCTTAACAATTAGGATAAGAATCAACATGTTATTAAGTGCATCCACGTTTAGGAAACCAACTTTGTTTCAATTGACAAATCAAATAAATCTTCGAGGATTGAAACGATTTGAAAATATTACAGTTCTGCTGACGTGTCAGGAAGGATAAAGGCTAATAATACCAATTGTCTTGCTTCAAAGTGAAGGCACCTCTGCTATTATCTCAGTATCTTTACTGAACGTCGCTTGTAAAAAAATTTAATGTTTTTTTTCACCTTTATTTTCTAAGCTACAATAACATTAAAAGTTCGCACGTCATTACGCGATGCTAACCCTGAATAACAATACTATAACATCTGAGACGAGTCCAACATATTATCGATTTATGTTCTGCGTACGTGACGCAAGTAGCTGGCCTGATGCCCATCGTTATTGGTATGACATGAAACAGAAGAACACCTGGGTATTTCATGGCCGGCATACCATTGGCCCCAATGCTTGAAACGGGCTATCTACTTTCATACGCAAAAAATCTGTTGGTAATAACTTTGAACTATGCTACTTAGAAGAATGAACAGTAGCCAATGGGAGTGGTATGGGGCACACCTAAATAGTTAAAACGTTTTCTAGCCCATATCAAAAAAAATGTTCAGTCTAATATAAGTGTCTGACTATGCAATCTCGCTGCCAAAACTTTTAACATCGATATTTTCTCACTTGTAAATACCAACTTCTAGGAAACTGTAGTTTGCTTGTGAACATTTGCCCATGAGAGCGGGACGAAGCGGTTTAATTCGTTAATAATTTGAGTTTAAGTTTGATGGTTGACTCCATATTTACAACAATTCCATGGCAACTAAGATACAATGTCTGGAGGCAACAGACGTTGTAATCTTAATCCTTTGTCATTGTACCACGTTTATACAACAAATATAACGTTACTCCGAGTGATGAGCGACCTTCTTTAATTTACTGTAAGACTTTGATTGTAGAAATCCTCTGATACAAACCTGTTCATTATAACCATACTTCCACGGTCAATCAACATGAACACTAAGAATTGAAAGTTGTGCTCCTTGTTACTATCACTTAAATCAGCTTAATACTTAAACAACTGTGACACGTTCCTTAAATTTCAGTCCAAATAATGGGATCGCGTTAAAGGATCTTTTACACATTGATCCACAAATCAAAACAAGATTCATGAATTATAGATAACGCTAGCTTAATTGGTTTCCACGCTGTATTATTTCCTTAGCCTGTCCTTACTACGCCAATTTCGGGTTTCCCATCCCATTTTGGAGTAATAGCTAAGTAAATCTCCAGTCACGTTTGATAATCAGTGCTTACAAATTTCACACTCGTGGTAATGACTCCCTTGCCAAACATACTGCCGTGGAAATAATCTGAAAGCCAGGGAAAATGCGAAATATTGTAAATGCTGAAAGTTAAAGTATTACCTCCGATGTCGCCATTCCCTTCCACCGTTTCTACATTTACAACAGCAGGAGTATCCTTAGGACTTGCTGGACGAGTGTTCGTCTTCTGGGCGCTCGCTGTACAACCCATCCTATTTCTCTGTGTTTCGAAACCCTATTGATTGTTTCAGTAAGTCAACGCAATAGTAAATTGAACCAGCTCGGCATCAATCCAAGTCTGTTACAGTTTCACTGCATTTTTTGTTCCCAAAGCACTGAATTCTCCTCTTTTGATGAAAACACACGCTCTGGTCTGATGACAATCTATAATCAGATCTCTTCACCTGCTTGTAACCTTAATGATCGAGCAAGAAGCTTACGGTATTTTAATACTAACAATCATATGAACAACGTGACTGTTGCGCTTTTTTCTGGTTCTACGGCGTCCATGTGCAAGATGTGAGCGTAATCTAAATCAGTTAGGGGCACAGGATGGCGTTGAAATCCAGTTGTATTTGGAATGTTGTTATGGAAACATGATACAAGTTTCCGCTAGCCGCTGAGCTTCGAAGGCTAAGATCCTTTGTTAGATACTGGTGGTCACACAATTGATACTATTAAAAATAACAAAAGGAAAAGTCAGATCGTTTTGAGATGAATCTAACAGGTACTCAACCGATTTAGATACAGTTTTTATATTTCAAAGAAAGTGGGCAATTTGGTTAATGAGAGAATAGACCAGATCCGTACCTGGCAACGTATTGCAAGGGGGGAGGGTAATGATGGGTAACATATTAGACCTGGGGATGTGGGCCGTACCAAGCCCCCATTTAAAGAATGGCCGAGGAGCTCTGGTCTTTTTAGCTTTGTCGTTTCCATGAAATTGCTTGAAATGGACTCGTTCTGGTATTTTGTGAGTAGAGAGGAATCATAATTGAAGTACCGAGGTGCCCATTTTCTTTACTGTGAAATTCCCTGTTGTTGGCCTGTACGAAATTTTTAGACATCTTCCCAAGACTGTCAAATTGACACAAACGTATTTGACAAATTTTGAGTTCCCTGAGATGTTGAGTTAGCATGAAGACTATTCCGAATATACAGATGCATGGAAGGATGTAAGGGAGCTAAAAAGTTTCAGATTTCTGCATGAAATAACCACTACATCCTCTAAACGATGTTGCATGCTTTGAAAGAAATCGCATCATTGCCTAGTGGTCATTGACATAAGGGTATCACAAGGCATAGGATCCCTTTAGATTTACCGTTTCCCTCTTATCGTCTGAAAAGTTACTTTAGTAAAAAGTAAGTAAAAAGTAAATTTACGGGCACACAACAGATTAAAACGATACTTGTCAATACCAAACTCAGCTTCAACAAATTCATCAATGTTTAGAGTTTATGAGATCTGATAATTTACCTACAAGTTGCACAATAAGCTTGGTTACGATGCCCAGTTGTCATTACAGTCTTCAAATGTTATCTACTCTATTAAGACACCACTTTTGAATTGTAAATATGGCAGGTCGCACTCCCTATCAATACCCATTGATCTTCATTGTGGTGAATGGAACAAAGAGGAAAAACACAGTCAAATCTAGTAGAAGTGAAGCTTGCAGTAATTGTAACCTTGTACAAAAGTAGCAAGATTGGTGCTTCTTTTTTTGGTTCTTTGTACTTTTTTGAGATGATATAGACAAAATTGATCCGACTATTCTTATACTTACGCAACAGTCGCTGTCATTTCGGATAGGAGAAAAAATCGGCATTCAGCATTCAGGTAAATAGCTGATAGCTTTTCTTTTGCATAAAAGTTTACGCGAAAGAGATATCGTATTGGTGTATTTAAAGGGACGTCATGTCAAAGTCAAGGAAACAATCGAATGCAGTTGATAGGGTAACATCGCCTGTCGTAGTGTAGACTCTTATTTCGTGTGATAAGTTCCTTGACCATCTTCTTGAACTTTTCTTTGCTCTCAGTGTCATCCCGCTTTGATTTTAAGTCATTCCTGATTTGACTGACAACACTGAAAGTGGAAATAATATTTTCCTTCCATGCATCACGGTGCCCTTACACTGGTATTGGTGGGCGTTAGTGCATTGCTCAGTACACAAATGACAAATACAAACTACTTTGCAATCACACATTTGACCCAAAGTTTGGCTGCCAGTGCTTTATCATCGTTTTTTAACTTTTTGTGATTTGCAGCAATTAAAAGTGCGTGTGTGAGTATTGAAAAGTATTTATGGGTGTGCCTGGTGCTGCCAAAGTAAACTGACCAAGGAGTTGCGACGAGACTCTTTAATGAAGTGCCATTGTAAGACTCCAACCGTACTTTTGAAGGTCCTATACAGAAAGCCCTTTCAACTCACAGTAATGATGGTACCACTACAACGTACCAACCAGTATTTAGCACTTCCATATTGAGTAACACTTTGGAAACAAAATACCAGAAGCGACTTTCCTAAGCAAGGCCATTACTGTTTACGAGAATGTCTACCTGTAAATACATGACCCTAGCCCTTTTCCATGTAAACTCTGTGGCATATCATAACGTGGCACAGTTCAACAGTCAATTCAAAAACATTAGCGCTTAAAGTTTGGTGTAAAATAGGTAGCTTGAAGAATAGCCAATAAGATGAAATCGAGGCTCACATCATACAAGCTGGAGCTTGTTGTTAACTAGATATTTTGCTAAAGTCGCACACGAAGGAGTCCAATTGGAAACACCTAAATAACATAGATTCTGATAAAGATAGCATGGAAGATAAAATGGGGAAAATTGGACTTTTTACTAAGAGTGAGAGCGATAGTTGCTATGGCTTTGACACAACACTTTAACAGGTGCTCTCCATAGCTCATCCACACATCTCTCACACTATTTCTTGAAATGTCTGTATTATCACAAGAATAGTATCATAGAAGTTAACATGTTTCACAGGAACTCAGTAGGATACTCTATCCATTTGAGAGGTACAAAGGAGTGGCAGGTGGCCTTTGTTTGATAAACGTCCCAGTTTCTAGAGACAGTACAGTGCTGAGTACCTAGCCACGAAGGCAGAAACAGGCCATGTAATGGAAATGTGAAGTTAAACCAAACTATTACACTCTCTACGTTGGATTAAGTACAAAGTTATGTTTATCATTGATAAATTGGCCATATATACTGACTATTAGCCTACTTCAAATAACATGTATTGCTAAAATTTGGCAACTACACCCAAATTCCCTCATCACCTTCACTCAACCAGCCCGGAGATGGTTTTTCGAATTTTTGCTTACTTTCCTACAAAACCACTTCTTGCATTTCATTGGAAACCTTCCAAATTACTTTCTCTTCAAACAAATCTCCTATATCCATTTCAGTTCTTTCACTACCTCATCCTATCGCTGCTGAAATCACTTTACTGCAAAGCGCTCTCTTCTTTCTCCTGCTTCATAATATAGCTGTTGATATTTTAGAATTTTCTTATCCCTCTTTTCGTTCTTGTTCTCTTGCTAGAGTATGTCAAATCAACGATGCCAAACACTTATTTTCTCCCTCATCCCATTGCAGCACATTTCAATCTCATTTAGTTACCCAAATTCCAATACAGTCTCCCCCCATTATCATTCATTTATTTAGTTCATAATAAATATGATCCTATTTCACAAAACAAAATGACGATCACATGGTCAGGAGCCCCTTCTTTTCACTAGTTGAAAAGTAGGAGAACTGGCTAACAAATTCTGATACTCAGTTTACAAAGTATTACCCATTAATTAAGTACAGTTTTGAACAAGTTTAGACAAAATTTTCCTTAACACTGCATTATATTACCATAAAACTGTCTTTGCTTTTTGTTCGCAATCCTATTTACAATTTGTTATTCAATCAATTTTCTTAGATAAGTTTTCAATTGTCCTATTCCATCTCCACAGCAACCAATTACTGTATGTACAACCAATGACCTTCTTTTTGCAAATAGAATGTCATTGGGTACAAACTGTATTATGTAGTCTTGATGACGTTCACGTAGTTTAAAACAGAGATGTTGGTACCTTTTGATTTTTTCATGTCTTTTAATCGATATATTTTCTTCTCCTAGACAGGCCATATCAACAATGAATTTTATTTTCTTTTCCTGGTTTACCAATGTTACATTGTCTCCTTGCTGACAGTGTGTGCTCATCCGATGTTCTCATTTCCACGGTATTTTTGGGCCATACTTTTCAATTACATGCCCTTTCTTCCATAACTCTTTTTACCAAACAACATTTTCACCAGTCACTCCTTCTTTCTTTCCCTATTCTATTGCCAATATTTAAATGCATGATCATGTCTACAAAGATACTCAGTTACAACTAACGTTTTACATTCAGTCAGTAGGTGTTCTACAGTTTCTTTTCTTTTGCCACAAAGCCTGCAGGTATCTGAATTACAAATTCCTTTAATCTTGCTCTGGTCTCTACCATCTGCTCCTGCATATCAAAGATTCCAGCTGTCTTTCGTGGGACGGTGTTGCATGGAAGCCAACCATGATCTTGCTTTGTAAACTTTGATGTTATCTCACTCTGCATTTTCTTATCATAGAACTATTCATTCCTTTTCTTCTTTGCTCCTTCCTTGATAGGAATTTTCAGCCTTTTCCACATCTGTTTCCAGTCTTCTATCCTCTCCCCATTTATTTCAAACATCCATCACCAAACTTAACCTCTCATTCATACTCATTTAATATTCAGTCGACTTCAATCTTCAAGGAGATTTTCTCCTTCTTGCATTCATTTCTCCGCACTTTCGTCAACCATTGACTTGTAGTCGCTGCTAAGTAACAAGCTACTCTCACTTTGGTCTGTTTGTATACATCTTTGAAATTCCTCGATCCTGTACCTCTGCCATTTTTCAGTATATCATGTCGTTCGTCAGTTGTATATCATGCCAAAATTTTTGTTTTTTTCCTGATTGTTTCCTGAGCATTTTTTAACAGTTTTATATAGGCTCTCTCAATGTATTGTCCCTCGATGACACACGTTCATTACATACCCAGCAACTGCGATCAGCCTTACATTGGTAGCCTGTATCAGCTTTTTGTCATTTAGATTTTTCTTCACTACTTTGCTGATCTCTTTTTAACTTCAATTTAAACTCTTTCCATCACCCTTTCAGCATCAATCTTATCGCCCTCTCCACATCCTAATATGTTCTAAATTTCATCCTTGTCTTGCCCCTTATGACTCTATTTTCTATTCAATTACTGGTAGTCTCATCTCCTTTTACCATCTTCCCCTTACAGAATATAAATTCAGCACACGTCGTGACTCCATAACATGCATCTGTGTCTAAGCTTGCATTTGCAATGTTCTCGTTTCCTATTTCCAACTCCTTATCTCCAGACAAACCTTAAGATCGTCTATAAAGAGACTGCGACCTTCATTGTGATTATTATCATTATTTTACTTTTATTAGTATTATTATTACTATCGTCATCATTGTTACTATGTTTGACAGTTTTCTCTCGTAGACAAAATTTCCATTTCTCTCGTAAAGTTTCTTGGGAGCAGCTAACAACAAGCCGCCAAATGTCCGAAGAATGTCCTTCCGCAAAGCCTTTACGAGGTTAAAACATTCCACACGTGCTGTACCCAACCAAGCTGTCTTTTGACAATCTCCATGTGTTTCTCAAAACCTTTCAAGAGAGCGCCCAACACTCCAATCACCATGGGAACTAGCATCACTTTTTTCATACCCCAAATTTTCACTATCTCTTCAATTAAATGCTGGTACTTTTCTATCTTTTCCATTTCTTTTTCTTTCGTCCTCAAATCTCAAGGAATTGCCATATTTAATATCTTGTCTTCCTTTTCTCTTTTATCAATTAAAACCCCATCAAGCATTTTAGCTTCGACGACTTGGTTACCTTGATTACTATTATTTTTTGTCATTATCATTTTTATTACGAAAAATGAATGAGTTTACTGATTACGTAAAGGCGTGGCACAAAAAAGCATTAAATAAATTGCCAGCAAGCATCTATTATTTTACTACTTGTTGCTTAAATGATACACTGCTTAGGCTAACAAACCCCCCTCTCTGGAAAAAGACAGATGCCGCATTTTGCTATCTATGTTTGAATAGCCAAACCCTCCAATATTTCGCTTCTGTTGACCCGTTCGTCTCAATGAGGGATGGTACAACTGGTGATATGATTCCTTGCTACGTATTCTTACGTATCGTTGCTGACTTTCTTTTACAGAGAATGATTTTTAACAATCAGTCATAACTGGGTAGAAATTGCGACCTCGTTAATTTGTAAGGGAGTGCACCTCCCTGTGTGTGCTTAAACTGACTGTGGGATTTGAGACTTATTTGGAAAACAATTACAATAGATAATCTCCCTAATATACTGATTTACACCTGTCGAGATTTGAGGATAAGATAAAAATTATATTGTGAATTTATCACTGAGCGCCATCGCAGAGATTGCTAAGAAAACGAAATAATTTTTGCCGATGATTAACAGGCTAGGAATACAAGACGCAGGTTAGTCAATGAGAAGGATACTAAGTTGCATCATCCGAGCTATTTAACTTATTTTCCGTGGGGGTGATAAAAGATAGCCAGAGCAAAAAAGTAACTTGTATGATAGGATTAGATATATTTCTTTGTGTTTATTGTTGTTTTGAAGCGGATAGTTTCTTTAGTCGAATATGCTTGTGAATATTTGGCTCTCTGTTTATAGAAAGCAATGATTCAGTTTGAATTGTCATCATAATTATCGAAGTCTCTTTCGAGGAATATCGATAGTTTTCTTTTTGCTACCTCAACAATACCGTTCCCACGCTCAAGTTCTTTGGAATGAGTCTTCAAATTCTCTTTGCTCTTCTTGTCATTGCTCTCAAATTCTTCAGCATTTTGTCTCTTGCTAGAAAGTTCACCTTCATGACGGCTGCTACATCAGATTCTTGCGTCACAGTTCTCTTTTAAAAGTTAAATCGGACTTTCCATGTTCACCAAACCAAGATTTAGATCTATACTGTGATGTGGATAGATTCTGATCTCCTTCAACTATATGTGGAGGTGGTCCTGATATGCGCCCTGACAAATTTTCTTCTCTCCGTCTTTTTTTCTTTGCAACTCATGTATACTGATAATCATTGTATACAGAAGTATAGTATACTATATAACACGAATGTCGATACGAAATTGGCAAACGTGGAAACCATATCGACAAGGAAGATCACATAAACGACTTATTGTAGAAAAAGCATTCCTTCATTTCTTAGGGCGGAAGTTCTGTGTAATGCAGGAAGCCATAAGCTGGACAGTTATACAAAAGCTTGACACACAATTTAGAACAACTCCATAGCTAGTGTGAATATAAATGTCTGGTTACTAAAACCACCTCTCAAGGATGAACATATGGTATTTTGTTGGTAATATGTTGGCAGTATGGTACTTATTTATCTGACATATTCATCTTTATCATAACATAGACACGTATTTTATAACTAGACTGATAAGCGCAGCTAATCCGAAATTGATCAAGTGGGCTTGCTAATTCGTTTAGGGTTTTAGTGGGGGTTAGTGACTTCGTATGTGTCTAGACTTTTAGCAGTTTTGATGTTGGGAGACTCGGATGAAAAGGAAGCTAGACTCCGAAAAATACCAAGAGAGCTGTCGAGCGAAGGTCACCTTATATTAAAGTAATAAAGAACAGGAAGCTCTTCGATGCCGAAATGACTGTTTGATTTGAAACGAAAGTACAAAATTTCAAAATGGCGATTATATTACCTTCATTAACTTTGCTATCAGATCGATAGGTGGAATTACTGAGAACAGCAGGTGCTTCATCGACACATTGAACAGTATCTAATGGAGAGTTTTTTACTCGGGACCATGATGCTGATGATGATGATTCAGAATGGCGCAATCCTGACTCACTTGTGTTACAATTTTGTGCTGTAGGAGTGACTATATCATTCTCGCTTGAATATGCCATTATCAGATGTTTGTGTTCAATGTCATTCAGTTTGGTATAAAGATAGATTTTTAAGTTTTCATTGTTATGATGACGACGACGACAATGATGACCATGACTAAACATTCTCTCTCTCGTTTCGGCATCGGAGTGGTCATCATTTTTAACCTCAGTCTTGCTTAAACCTTCGACTCTCGGTTTTGTCACATAGTACAAAAGTATAGATTGTCGCCCTTCTTAGGGTCCATGAAAGTCTACAGACATACTTTAAGTGTATACGACAGAAAACAAAGGAAAGAACTAAAACAATACATTGATTTGTCAAGACTCTTCCCTTTTTCTTCTTAGAAAATGTTACGTTTTCGCTCTATTTTCAATACATAGCTAAGAACCCGTGGTTAAAAACCTCATTTCTCATGTAAAACTATATTGTTTCATGGCCATAGCTGTCTCGGTAGAAAACTAAAGCTCTCCTTTTGTTGCATGGTAAATCTTTTCAAGTTTGTCTTTTTTACTTTCGACGATGAGTAACGAAAGGGTGCTGTGTTTTAAGTAAGACCTCTTTGATATTATTCCGGAACACGAAACCCTTTTATGCAAACCATTCTATTCATTGGCTATTTGAGCATTCGGCTTTGATTATATTTTTACAATTCATGCTTCCACTATGCAAATGAAGGAGCACTGATTGGCCAATGAACATACGACATTTGCCTCGAAAAAAAGGCGCGAAATGCAGAGAGTCGAAAGCCTGACAAACAAACAGTGTTTTGAAGCGCGGAAACCTGAATATCGTTGAAATTGGGGACATAACAGCAAGAAAATGGTTAAGCGTTGGTCTTGGGAAACTTGTACGTTAGACGACCGGTATCCTGACAAGCTTGGAGACACTTTTTTTATTCCCTTCACTAAGCCGAAGAGAAGTTTATCAAAGTGTTTTGAGTGTGGGCGACCGCATTATCAGCTCAACGTGGAAAAGATCGCCAAGAGCAAATTCGTTTGAGAGTACTATCATCACTTTTCTTGTTCAAACATTAATTCAGCGTACTCGGTTACAATATGCTTGTTATATTGTTACGAATGCAGAGCTACTATCAGTGATTGACGAGGAAAGAAGCTAGGAATAATAAATGTTCAGTCGCTTTATACGGTGATTTCTTGACCCAACAGTAACTAAATGTACGTTATTTATTCTTTTTCATGTAGCATTTCTTACATGGTAATGGTCCTACGGAGGAGTACCCCGATCCTATACCAGCTGATGGAAGTCA
>JAAAKL020000775.1:0-36718 GCA_010016065.2 Carybdea cf. marsupialis auct. non (Linnaeus, 1758)
GGGCGGAGGTGGCGGGCGGCGTCGATGAGGCGGCGGCCGACGCCTGGCCACAGGTCGACCTGGTGGGCTCGTGGAGCCGCTCGCGCAATCCGGCGTTCTTGAACAGCCCGGATTTCGAAGACATCGTCGCCCAGTTTCCGGACTTCGAGCCCGGGGAGCAGGAGCTGTGGGATGCCGGCATCGAGCTGCGGCAGACCCTCTATAGCGGTGGCAAGGTTCAGGCCGCGCTCGATCTGGCGAAGCTGGTGGTCGACATCACCGAGGCGCAGATCGGCAGCACCGAGCTCGATACTGCGTTGACCGCAGCGGAAGCCTACTTTCGATTGCTGCGGGCACAAGGGGCCCTCCAAACGGTCGAGATCCAGCGACAGGCTCGCCAGCGATCACTCCAAGACGTTGAGGTGCGCCTCGAGCTGGGCGCGGCGACCCGACTCGAGCAACTGCGAGCACGCTCCGCCCTGGCCGAGGTCGAGCCGACGGTGGCCGAGATTCGAGGCCAGGTCGAGGTCGCCAAGAGCCGCTTGCGGGTCGCGCTCGGGCTCGAAGTCGGTACCGTGATCGAAGTGGCCGCGGCCGCTAAGGAGCTGCCGGAGGCACCGGAGCTTGAACAGCTCCTGGATCTCGCTCGCCGCGAGCGACCGGAGCTCGAGGACTTGCGTCTGCAGACGGAAGCCCTCGGCCGACAGTGGACGGTCACTGCCGCTGACGGGCGGCCACAGGTCGAGTTCGTCGGCCTCTACGGTCGCCAGGTGCGGCTGCTCGACGACTTGGAGGATCCGCTCTTTGCCAATTGGCGACTGTCGTTCGGCCTGACCTGGAGCCTGTTCGACGGTGGCCGCCGCAAGGGGCAGCTGGCTCAGCTCGAAAGCCAGCGGCAGCAGCTCGATTGGCAACATCGGGATCTGGAGAATGAGATCGCTCGCGAGCTCGAGGAGGCGTTGGTCGAATATCGGACCGCGATCGAGCGCGATCGGGCGGCGCAGGTGGCGGCGCAGGCGGCCCAGGAGGCGGGGCGGGTGGCGGCCGAGAGCTACCGAGAAGGGGTGGCGATTCAGGCCGATCTGCTCGACGCTCAAGAGGAGGAGATCCAGGCCGAGCTGGTGCGAGTGGAAGCCCTCTACGACGCCTGGATTCAAGCCTCGAGACTCTTACGCGCGATCGGCCGACTGCCGACGGAGAGGTGGGACGGATGAAGAGTTCGATCGTTTCGGGTGGTATTAGCCTGACCGTCGCCGTGCTCCTTCTTCTCGCCTGTTCCCAGGAGGAGACTTCGGGGACTCTGGCCGCGCAGGCGGTCGCGGATTCGGCGTCGGTCCGGGAAGCTGCAGAGAAAGTGGTGCCGGTATCGACGGTAGTGATTGCGTCGCAGGAGGTGGTCGAAAGTATCAGCTTGCCCGCGGACCTCTTGCCCCTGCGACGTGCGATCCTGGCGGCGGAGGTGGGCGGGGCGATCGAGAAGCTGCACGTCGAGGAAGGGCAGCGCGTCGCTGCCGGGGGAGTGTTGGTGGAGATCGACACGCGCGCCTTGCGTCAGCAGGTGGCGGAAGCCGAAGCCGTGCATCGCCAGCGGCAGGTCTTGTTCCAGCGGGCGGAGAAGCTGCTGGCCAAGCAGTCGATCACCGAGCAGCAATACTTGGACGCGGTGACTGAGCGCGACGTCGCCGACGCACAGCTCGCGGCTGCCAAGCTCCAGCTTGAGAAATCGCGCATCACGGCGCCGTGGGCGGGCACGATCGCGGCGCGGCACGTCGAGGTCGGAGATTATGTGATGCCCGGTCAGACGATGATCGAGCTGCTCGACGTGCGTCGACTCAAGGTGCGGGCACCGGCGCCAGCGTCCGACGTGCCGTATCTGCATCCGGGCTTGTTGGCCGAAGTCCGGCTCGACATCTATCCCGGCGAGGTGTTTCGCGGCGAGGTCAAGCGCCTGGCCGCGGAGCTCGACGCTAGCGCCCGCACCCTCGACGTCGAGGTCGAGATCAGCAATCCGGACGGCCGCCTGCGCCCCGGCATGTACGCGCGTCTCGAGATGCCACGTCGCACCCTGACGGACGCGGTGTTAGCGCCGCTGGCGGCGATCGTCGAGCTCGAAGACAGCCAGGTGGTCTACGTGGTTGAAGACGGTCGAGCGGTCCGACGCCCGGTCGAGCTCGGCGCGGTGCTCGACGATCAGGTGGTGATCGATCGCGGACTGGGAACCGGCGAACGCCTGATCGTCGAAGGTCAGCTGCAGGTCAGCCCCGGGCAGCAGGTGACCGAAGCCGAGGTGCAAGCCGGAGCCGCGCGATGAAGCTGGGAGCGCTGGAATCCAGCCAGCATCTGCTAAGGCTGGGAGCGCCGGCATCCTGCCGGCATCAAGGAGCGTTGTGCTGAGGCTGGGAGCGCCGGCATCCTGCCGGCATCAAGGAGCGTCGTGCTGAGACTGGGAGCGCCGGCATCCTGCCGGCTTCCGTTCGCAGTCCTAAGGACTGCGATTTGCAGGCGAGACGCCTGCGCTCCCAGCAAATCAGCTGAGCCGCAGGCCTGGGTTTTTCTAAGATGCGCTTAGTCGACGCCTCGCTCGCCAACCGGTCGACGGTCTTCTTCCTGATGACCGCGATGATCATCCTCGGCTCGCTGGCTTATGCCACCCTACCGCGGGAGCTGTTTCCCGACATCGACGTGCCGCTGATCCTGGTGATCGTGTCCTATCCGGGCGCGTCCCCGGAGGAGATCGAAACCCAGGTCACCCAGCCGCTCGAGCGCGAGCTGACCGGCCTGGCCGGCCTGGATAAGTTGACGTCGGAGTCGCGGGAAAGCCTTTCGATCGTCACCGCCGAATTTGTCACCGGCACGGATATCGATGTCGCCCGGCAAAAGGTGCGAGCTCGGGTCGATCAGGCCGAGGTCGACTTTCCGGAGGATGCCGAGGAGCCGGTCCTGCGCGAGATCAGCTTCTCCGAGGTGCCGATCCTGCGAGTCAATCTCTATGGTGACGTCGGCCCGGTGGTGCTCAAGCAGCTCGCGGAAGACTTGCAAGACGAGGTCGAGACTCTGCCCGGGGTGCTGCGGGCGAATCTGGTCGGCGGCCTCGAGCGCGAAGTCAAGGTCGACGTCGATCCGGAGCGGCTGCGGCTCTATCGCCTGTCCCTCGACGACGTGGTCGACGCGGTGGCGGATGAAAACGTGTCGATCCCCTCGGGGGATCTGGACGTGGGCGACGTCACTTATGCCGTGCGGGTGCCCGGTGAAGTGGAGGATCCGCTGGCGGTCGCTGACTTCGTGATCGACGCCAAGGACGGCCGACCGATCTTTGTGCGCGACGTCGCCGAGGTGACCTTCGGCTTTGAGGACCGGGCGTCCTACGCTCGGGTCAACGGCCGGGAGTCAGTGTCAGTGTCGGTCCAGAAGCGGGTCGGTGCCAACATCATCGAGGTCGCCGATCAGATCAAGGAGATCGTCGGTCAGCGGGCGGCGAGCTGGCCGACCGGCGTTGAGGCGGAATTCTTGGGCGACCTGTCCCGGGAGACCCGCGTTCAGGTCAAGGATCTCGAGAACTCGATCCTCTCCGGCCTGATGCTGGTACTCATCGTGCTAATGTTCGTGCTCGGGCTGCGCAACGCGCTCTTCGTCGCCCTGGCGATCCCCTTTTCGATGCTGCTCACCTTCCTGGCGATCCAGCTGAACGGCGTCACCCTCAACATGGTGGTGCTCTTCGCCCTGGTCCTGGCGGTCGGCATGCTGGTCGACAACGCGGTGGTGGTGATCGAGAACATCTATCGCCACATGCAGGAAGGTGCCGGCCGTCTGGCCGCCGCCAGTGCCGCGACCCACGAGGTTGGGGCGGCGATCGCGGTGTCGACGTTCACCACCCTGGGGGCGTTCGCGCCGCTCTTCACCTGGCCGGGGGTGATCGGCGACTTTATGAAGTATCTGCCGTGGACGGTATCGATCGCGCTGTTGGCGTCGCTGACCGTGGCGTTCACCATCAACCCGGTGATCTGCTCGGTGTTCATGCGCGCCGAGCCGCTGCCTTCGTCCGAGGCGACCGGCGATGAGAAGCCGCTGCGGGATCGTCTGGGGGAACGCTTCGTCGGCGGTTACCGGTGGCTGCTGACCTGGGCCCTCGATCATCGGGCCGTGGTGGTCGGGGCAACCCTGCTGGTTTTCGTGGGGGTGCTGATGGCGTTTGTGATGAATTCCACAGGCGTCGAGCTGCTGCCAGAGCAGGAGCCCAATCAGATTTTCGTAGATATCGATTTGCCTTCGGGGACCCGGCTGGAGAAGACGGACACTGTCATCCGCGAGCTGGAAAGTCGATTGGCGGAGTTGTCGGATCTGCGGGTGCTGGCCGCTGGCGTCGGCGAAGGTAGCCGGGACGACGGCTTCTCGGCCGGTGGCGATCCGCACTTGGGGCGGCTATCGCTGGATCTCCATGAGCGGCGAGGTCGCGAACAGAACTCGTTCCTCACCCTCGAGAATGCCCGGCAGCTGGCGTCCGGCCTGCCCGGCGTCACCCTCGACGTCGACCAGCCGGACGACGGCCCACCGGTCGGCGCACCGCTCGAGATTCAGATCACCGGCGACGACTTCGAGATCCTAGGCGAGATCGCCGGCCGGGTGCGGCGGGCGGTCGACGGCATTCCGGGCCTGGTCTCCCTCGACGACGACTACGACCTCGCCCGGCCCGAAGTAGTGATCACCGTCGATCGGGTCGAAGCGGCGCGTCTGGGCTTGACCACCGCCGGCATCGCGTCGACCCTGCGCACCGCGATCAACGGCAACGAGGCGTCGACCTTTCGCCGGGGCGACGAAGAGATCGACATCACGGTGCGTTTGAAAGAAGCGTCACGGAGCACGATCGCGGACCTCGAGCGGCTGGTGGTGGTGGGCGAGAACGGCGAGCAGATCCCGCTCGGCGCCGTCGCCCAGATCGAGCGTGCCTCGTCGCTGACCGCCATTCGGCACGAGGCGCGCCGGCGGCGGGTCACGGTGTCGGGCAAAGTCACGGAGCCAAAGCTGGCCGAGCCGGTGCGTCTCGAGGCTGAGCAGAGGCTGGCGGAGATCCCGGATCTGGTGCCGACCGGTTATGGTCTCAAGTTTGGCGGCCAGAGCGACGACGAGGCGGAGAACAAAGAATTCCTGAGTCGGGCGTTCCTCTATGCCTTGATCATCGTCCTGGCTCTGATGGTCGGCAAGTTCGACTCTCTGGCGATCCCGTTCATCATTCTCACGTCGGTGGCGATGTCGATGATCGGAGTCTTGCTGGGTCTGCTGGTTACCGGATTACCTTTCTCGATCATCATGACCGGGGTCGGCGTCATTTCGCTCGCCGGCATTGTGGTCAACAACGCCATCGTCTTGCTCGACTATGGCGAAAAGCTTCGGGCGCGCGGCCTGGCCCGTCGGCAAGTCGTGGTGCGCACCGGTCTGCGTCGCTTGCGGCCGGTGCTGCTGACCGCCGTGACCACCATCCTGGGTCTGTTGCCGCTGACCACCGGCGTCGAGTTTGATTTCCACTCCCTGGCCTTCGCCACTGGCAGTGAGAGCAGTCAATACTGGCGGTCGATGGGCATCGCGGTGATTTTCGGGCTGACCTTTGCGACCTTTCTGACCCTGGTTCTGGTGCCGGTGCTTTACGACCTGCTGCTGGGATTGCAAGAGCACAGGCAGGCGACCCGCCGGCGAGCAGCCCAATAGACTGCTATATACTCACCGGTTCATGGGACAAAATCATATCTCGAAGCCTTTCATTCGACCTACCGTGTTCGTCGGTATGGCGGCCCTGGCCTTCGCTCTGGGTCTCGGAGTGGTGGTGCTGGCGAAAGAGATCGAGCTCGTCGAGCCATCTTCCAGTGGCGACGTGCTGACGACCACCTGCCGGCGGATCGGTGGCAAGCTGGCGAGTGTCTCGGTTCGGGAGTGTCTGGACCGTGACCTGCAATTATCCGGAGCGGTAGCGGTTTCCGGGACGCCGATCCTGATCAAGGAGTATCCGCCGCTGCTGAACCGCCAGGCCCGTGGGCGGGTCTTGCTGGTCGGCGGCATCCACGGCGACGAGTATTCCAGCGTCACCATCGTCTTCAAGTGGATGTCGATCCTCGACCGGTTTCACTCCGGGCTTTTCCATTGGCGCATCAGCCCGCTGATGAATCCCGACGGTCTGCTGCGCAACAAGTCCCAGAGGATGAATGCTAACGGCGTCGACCTCAATCGCAATTTCCCCTGCCCCAACTGGTTCGAGGCCACTCGGGACTATTGGGTTCGCAGAACGTCGAGCAACCCGCGGCGGTATCCGGGAACGGAGCCCCTCTCGGAGCCTGAGAGTCGCTGGCTCGAAGATGAGATCAACAGTTTCCGGCCGGACGTCATCGTCTCGATCCATGCGCCCCTCGAGGTGCTCGATTTCGATGGCCCGCCCGAGGCCCCGGAGCGTTTCGGCTCTTTGCACCTGAACCTGTTGGGGACCTATCCCGGATCTCTCGGCCGTTATGCCGGGGTCCAGAGGGAGATTCCCGTGGTCACGATCGAGCTGCCGAGCGCTGGCATCATGCCGCCGGTGGGCGAGCAGAAGCGGATCTGGTTGGATCTGGTGAGCTGGTTGAAGAAGCGGTTGCCAGCCGAACCGGCAACCCATGCGTCGCGTTGAGCTTTTGAGCCTTTGAGTTTTTGATGGTTCGTTTTCGGATCTTCAGAGCCCAGGCGATCGCGAGGTTGAGGTCGCTGACCTCCGACACTCTCAGCGGTATCCTGGTAATCGCTGCGATCTTCAGTGCCTCCTTGAGCGGCTCCGACGGAGATTCGGGAGCAACGCCTGCGACTTCGGTCAAACCATCGCCAGCAGCGGACGAGATCGAGACGATCGAGACGGTGGCAAGCGAGCCGTCTTCGAGCTCCTCAAACGCCCCCGAGACCGCGGCAGGGCAGCGCACGCCAGACTCGGGCCCGCGGCTGCCCAGCCATCTGCTTCAGTTACCGCCAACGGTTCAAAACGCTTTGATCTTCGACCTCAAGTCCAACCGCATGCACATTTATCAGGTCGATACCGGTGACCTGACTCCGATGGGGGAGTATTTTGTCGCGGTTGGCAAGAACGGCATCGACAAGAGACGAGAAGGGGATGAGAAGACCCCGGTCGGAATCTATTTCGTCACGTCCTATATCCCGGGGAACCAGCTGCCGGCGATCTACGGCGTCGGGGCGTTCCCGATCTCTTATCCCAATGCTTGGGATCGTCGACTGGGGCGCACGGGAAGTGGCATCTGGATCCACGGGACGGACAAGGACGATGAGAGCCTGTTACCCCAATCGAGCCGCGGGTGCCTGACGCTTCGAAACCAGGATTTCACGACCTTGTCGCGATTCGTCGATATCAAGCGGACGCCGGTAATCGTCTCGGACGCGGTTCGCTGGTCAGCACCGGCCGAGCTGAAGACCGCCCGCGTGAGTCTCGCGGCCGCGGTTGAGGCCTGGCGCGCAGACTGGGAAAGCCTGGACATCGAGGCGTATTTCCAGCACTATGCGGCAGAGTTTCGGACCGACTCGCTGGATCGAGCGGCCTGGGTGGCGTATAAACGACGGGTCAATTCGGCCAAAACCTACATTGAAGTCGACGTTGAAGACGTCGGAATCTATGCCTATCCGGGGGAGTCGGAATTGTTCTTGGTGACCTTTAAGCAGCGCTACCGGAGCAACAACTTTCGTGCCCAAAAATGGAAGCATCAATATTGGCGGCACGACGCGGGCGACTGGCAGATCGTCCACGAGAGCTGAAGCCCATCCGGACGCCACGAATTCCACTGGGTTTTGAGTTGTGTCGAACCTTCGGCAGCTGAAGGTGAATTTTGATTCGCTGGACGGCCTGATCAGTGGCATCGGCCCAGGCTTGTCGCGAACTCACCTCCAGATTCCAATCACCGCCCTGCCGGAGGCAGAGGTCGAGGAAGGTGTCGACGCTGGCACGCGAGTGCGGTTGGAGCTCGGGACCGTTCAGACCGGCGCTCTGATTCGAGGCACGGCAAAAGTGATCGAGCCGGCGGATGAGGAGTCGGAGTCGGCGCTCAATCTGCATTTGATCCACCTGGATCCATCGAGCATGCGAATCGTCGATTCGATCGTTCGCAACGACTTGAAGGACGGTAACGTCCGGCCGCCGGACGGCACGGGTCCGTTCTACCTCGGACCGATTCTGGCGGCCACGGCCGAGCTGGGGGCCGCGGCAGAAGCGACTGCGGTGGATGATGCCGCGGTTGAAGAAGCGCCGCCCGATGAAGCCGCCCTCGAGGGCGCATCGTCGGAAGATGGAGAGCCCGCGTTGGACGACCCGCTAGCCGATGACGAGGCTTTCAAAGACGCAGCGTCGGAGGCTGAGGTGGCTGTGGTCGAGAAAGCTCCGTCGGACGAGACCCTGGTGGCAGCTGATGAGC
The DNA here is from genome assembly GCA_010016065.2 of Carybdea cf. marsupialis auct. non (Linnaeus, 1758). NCBI lineage: Eukaryota > Metazoa > Cnidaria > Cubozoa > Carybdeida > Carybdeidae > Carybdea > Carybdea cf. marsupialis auct. non (Linnaeus, 1758). Next base: position 8,406 of record JAAAKL020000775.1, read on the forward strand.
CCTCGGCAGCTGATGAGCCGGTGGCAGCTGATGAGCCCTCGGCAGCAGATGAGCCGTCGCAAGCTGATGAACCGTTGGCAGCTGATGAACCGTCGGCAGTAGAGGTGACGTCGGAGGACGGGGGATCGTCGGATGATGAGGAGCCGTCCGCTGATGAGGAGCCGTCCGTTGATGAGGGGGCGTCCGTTGAGGCAGAGGAGGCGTCCGATGCGGAGGAGCCGACGTCCGCCGAGGAGACGGTAGGCACCGAAGCGTCTAAAGCAGAGCCGACGGAAGGCACGTCCGTCGATAAGAATGCACCTGAGGCAGAGGCGATCGTCGGCGGATCGGTCGCGGAGAATGAGCCACCCGCAGAGAAGCCTGCAAGCGCTGCAGCGGCGACGGACACGCCGGAGGGCACGCGGACGGAAGACCGCTCAACCTGGGACGCGGAGCCTGAATCTCAACCGCGTTTCCCCTGGTTTTTGGTGTTCGCGGTGGTGGCCGGTCTCGTGGTGCTAATTTTCAAGCTGCTGATGGGCGGCGATCTACGGGCGACCGGACGAAATCAGCAGACTAAGGTCGAGTCTTCACCCGTCGTGGCGGCGGCTGAAAAACCGGAGGATCGTGGCGCCGCCTCGCCGCCCGCAGGATCCGCGGCACCGACGGCACCGACGGCACCGACCATCGACGATCATCCCGAGGCTGAGGAGATCGAATCCCCGGTCGCCAAAGATGATCCCGCCGCGGGTCGGTCGCTCCCGGAATCCACGGATCCGTTCGTGGCCGTCAAGCAAGCGGAAGCTGCCGTCCTCGCCTGGGCGCAGGCCTGGTCGCGGCAAGATGCCGAGGCATATCTCGAATGCTACGGCGCCGACTACAGCCCATCAGGGCTCACGCGTGAAGCCTGGAAGCGCCAGCGTCAGGTGCGTATCACCGCACCGGAGCGACTGGAGGTCGGCGTCCGCGAGCTGGAGCTGGAGTTGGCCGCTCAGGATCGCGTCATCGCCCGCTTCCTGCAGCTCTATACGACCGAAGATAAGGTACTTGCCGCCCGCAAAACGTTGGAGCTGGAGCACACTTCGGCCGGCTGGAAGATCATCGGCGAGCGGGTGGAACGTTAAGACTCGCCAACACTTGACGCAGAGTCTCCCGGCGGGCGGGTTTGGCCAGGTGGTCGTCCATGCCAGCCGCCAGACAGCGCTGTCGATCTTCGGCCATGGCATGAGCGGTCAGCGCCACGATAGCCGCTCGGCGAGCTCCTGATTCTGCTTCCAGGCGTCGAATCTCTCGGGTCGCTTGAAAGCCGTCCATCTTCGGCATTTGACAGTCCATGAGGATCAGGTCGAAAGAGCTCCGGCGAAACGCCGTCACCGCTTGACGGCCATCGCTGGCGGTTTCGACGTCAGCTCCCAGATGTTGCAAAGTCCCCTCAGCGACGGCGGAGGCGACCGGATTGTCCTCCACCAACAGGACCCGGGGACGATCTCTGGCAGCCGAAGAAGCCTCCGTCTCCGCCCAGCCTGATTCGGTTTGGGGATCCTTCTCCAGGTGCATCGGCAGCTCGATCCAAAAGACGGATCCGACGTCGAGCTGGCTACGAACCCCGAGCTCACCGCCCATCAGATCGATCAGACTCTGGACGATCGCCAGGCCCAAGCCTGTGCCGCCAAAGCGCCGACTGGAGGAGACGTCGACTTGCGTAAACGGCTTGAAGAGATCCGCCTGATCGGGTTCGGAAATTCCGATGCCGGTATCGCGGATTTCAAGACGCAATCGGAGCTGATCGTCTTGCCGAGAGAGTTCGCTCAGCACCACCTCGACCGACCCTCGGGGTGAGAACTTGACCGCGTTGCCCACCAGATTGAGCAAGATTTGACGGAGTCGCGCCGGATCGGTCTCGACCGGCGGCAAGGGAGGAATCCGTTGACGCAGCTTCACTTCCTGCTCGCGGGACCGGTGTTCAAGCAGTTGCAGGACTTCGTCTACGATCGTCGTCAGACGGCACGAACGGGTCTCGAGCGTCAGCTTGCCGGCTTCGAGGCGCGCGAATTCGAGGATGTCGTCGACGATGTGGAGCACGGAGTCAGCACTGGTCAGCAGTTGCTGGACCATATGCCGCTGACTCGCCCGCATCGGTTCATCCACCAGCAGCTCGGCAATGCCGATCACGCCGCTCAAGGGCGTTCTCAGCTCATGGCTCATATTGGCCAGGAACTGGCTCTTGGCCTGGTTCGCAGCTTCGGCCTGGATCTTGGCTTCGTCCAGGCGTTTGGCCTGTCGATTCAGTCGACGGATCAATCGGCGAGTGCCGTCGATCGCAGCTGACACCTGACGACGTCGCCGATCCCCACCGCCGGCACTGGCCGCGATCCACCATCCGGCGATGAGGAGCAGCCCGACCTTGGTCAGCTCTCGGCCCCAATCGAGCTCTCGACCTTCGCCGAAGCCGAGATAAAGGGTCAGGGCTAGAAAGCAGAAAGCGTTGAAGTGAGCGAAGAACAGAACTCGTCGTTGGCCGGAAGTCGCTTGATCCGCCACCCGTAGCAGCAGCAGGGCGACCAGCCAGCTGTTTTCGCCACCGGTCAGGTAGATGGCGAGGGTTTGAAAGATGACGTCGCCGCCCAGGAAGCCGACCGAGAGCTTTTCATGCGGAAGGTATCGGCTGAGGCGCGACAGCCTTGCCAGGCGAGACCTGTGTGGGCGGTACGTGCGCAGCACGATCGCGGCGACGACACAGTAGCTCAGAGACAGCGCGGCATAGATCAGAGCGACCCGGGCGGCATCGGATCGATTTTCGAAAAAGTGCAGATAAGCATAGGCGCCGACGCTGAGAGCGCCGAAACCGACGAAGCGGAGCGCGGGAATCGTGATCGAGTTGAGCCGATAGAGGCGCTGCGCCTTGAGATGAGTGGCTCGTTCCGGATCGAGCTCGATACCCTGAAGCTCGACCGGAAGCGCCAGACTTTCGGAGGATTCTTCGAGATCCGGGGGAAGCGTTGACCCTGGCTCTTGCACAGCCAGATCATCTTACCTTCGTGCCCTCGTCGGCGGGCTCCAGTGGGACAGGTCCGTCGATGACGGCGAAATCCTGGAAGACTGGACCGTCAAGTCGAGAGACTCGATCCGGAGCTGCTCGGGATTTATCCTCGGGCGCATGACCGAGCCGTGGGCGCCCTCCGGTTGAGCGCAGATCCGAGGGGCTGTTGAAGCCCCTCGGAATTCATGGAGTCGACGCCTGGGTTAGCGATTCAACCGGCGACCGAGGCCTCGAGCTATCGTCCTGACTCGGCAGCTAACCGCCCGGGGGGGGGCCGGGATCATCGTGATCATCGCCAGGGCCCTGATCATCTTTGCCGGCTCGGAGGTGTGTCTTGATTTCCATAACTCCCATCCTTTCAAAGTAATTTAGGACACGATAACTCCTCTACCTTATAGGATCTCAGAACAACCGAGGTCGCGCAAGACCGTAGCTGCTCGATCGTCGTCCCAAGGTCGGCGCCGCCGCGCGAACGCAAGATCAGCCGGCGACGTCGAAAGAGTCGAAGACTTGACCGTGCACGTCAAGAAACTCGACCCGGAGCCGATCGGGCGATACCTCTACCCGCGCGAATCCGGAGCGCTCGTCGAAGTCTTCGTAGCCGGTCTCCTCACTCAAGAATTTCCAGGGTGCGCCGGCGCTGCCCGGCAGGGTGTAGTGAATGCCATCGACGACCTGGTCGGTAAAGACGTGGTCGTGGCCATAGAAGAAGACTTGGACCCCGTGTTCGAGCATCAGGGCGTGAATCCGCGCCTGCTCACCGACCTGGGCCGCGTGACCGCCGCCGCGACCGTAGGCAGAGTTCAGCTCATCGCCGCCGTGACCGCCGACCGGGTGATGGATGAAAAGCAACTTGAAGCGTTCTTCGGATCGCTCGAGGGTCGCTTCCAGCCAGGCCAGCTGCTCGCGGCCCAGGGTCCAGTCGTCCGCCGTGCCGTCGTCCTCTTCACTCAGGGTGTGTGCGGTCGAAGTGTAGGTCGAAACGTTGAGGACCACGAAGAGCACGTCCCCCCAAGTCCAGGCGAAGTAGTCTTCCTGGAGGCCACCGCCCTGGGGATAGGTGGTGGGCTCCGGGTTGGGCAGATAGCGCTGGCGCGCCTCCCGAGCCAGTTGCTGTAGGCGCTCGGGTTGCCAGCCGCTCTCGCCGTCCCAGTTGCCGATGGTGGCGAAGAAGGCGGCCTCGGCGGTGGCCGCGCCGAGGTGAGCCCGCAGATCCTGGTAAGCAAAGTCCGCGATCTGAGTGGACGGCAAGGCGCCGTTGAAGGCGCGCCAATAGTGGATCATGTCGCCGAGACAAACGATGAAGTCGACCCGCTGTTCGCGGATCGAGTCCATCGTCAGAAGCAGGGTCTGCGCGATTTCCGAGCGGGCTCCCAGATAGTCCACGATCTCGGGCAAGAAGAGCTCCACCGAATTCGGATCCATCCACTCGGGGGCTGGGGCCGGCAAGTGGGTGTCGCTGACCACCGCGAAAGTAAACGACGATCCCGGCTCGCGTCGGGTGACGAAACGACCTTCGGTGACTTCCTCGCGGCCATCGCCGCGGGCGGTCAGTCGGTAGTGGGTCTCGCGGCCGGGTTCGAGACCTTCGACGAGCAGGTCGCGAGCTTCCGCCGGTTCGAGATCAGCCTCGAGTCAGACTGTGCCTGACGCCAGACCTTGCTCCGAGGAGGCGAGCCTCAGCTCGAGCTGGATCGGCGATCGGCCAGCGACGACGTTGAGAGTGACGGAATCCGCCGTCGGCCGGCCGACGATCGGCGGTACTGCCAGCAGAGCGGATTCGCCGGAAGCTTCTTCCGGGGCACCGGGAAGGTGGATCTTGGGTAGGTCGTTGGTGCAACCCAGAACGACCGTCAGGAGCAGCCCTGTGATCAGGTCACGTTGGAGCATTTGAGCCTTAACAGCCCGTGGCAAAACTCAGTCCGCGCTACGAGCGGATCTTTTCCGCCATCTCTGTGTTGCAAAATCCGCGAAATACTCCAGTATGCCTGTAGTTTTGCGCCTTGGTCTGGCAAAAAATCTCTCGCTCTCGCAGGCGGCTGACTTTCACCACGGGCTGTTAATTAAAGCTCTTCGTCGCTGGCTAAAGCGAGCAGGTCCTTCAGGCTTCTCAGCTCGCTGCGAAGTTGATCGATGGTTTCTGCCTTCTCGCCTTGCTCCATATCGGTGCGGACCTTCAGGAAGCTCTTTTCGAAGTCGCCCGCGAAGAATCCCCGGAGTCGCTCGCGATAGAGCTCGTCGTCCACCGCGCCGTCTGCGGCTTGATTCCATTGTGTCCGTAAGCCGCGCCATTTCTGAAGAATGCTCTCTCGCCTCAAGTGGTTGATTTTGCGCCAGACGGCGTCGATGATTTCGCCGATGGAACTGTAGACGGGCTCATTCGCCTTGGTGATCTTCTGGTGACTATAGACGGCTTCGATCGTCTCGACAAAGAAATCTTGAAGTATCGATGCCGCTTCCGAAGCCAGGCTGTCGCGCAGCAACTCGGCGACTCTGGCGGCTGGTAGCTCGGCGTCGAGGAAGGCCCGGCTCAGCCGTGCTTTGAGGGTGAGCCAGCTCAAGTCTCCTTCCAGGCCGAAGTAGGTCCGGGGCGACGCAAGGTGATTGTCGATCGTGTTGCGATGCCGGGTCAGCAGACTTTGATGCTGCGGTTTGTTCTTACCCTTGACCGGCATGGCGCTGACGTCTTCTACGATACCTTTGAAGTACGTGTCCAGCTGCGTGCGAAAGTCGGCGAAAGCTCGCTGAAACAGGGCAAAGATCTGATCCGCTTCGGGTCTCAAGACGGAGTATTCGATCGTTCTCTGGGTTTCGTCGATCTTGCGCAGCTCCTCTTCCAGGACTTTGTCATCCAGCTGCAGGAACCGGATTCGCTCCTCTCGATGATCGATCATGCCTTTGATGAAACCCTGCGTCAGCCGTCCGAAGGCTCGGCAGCGCTTGCGAAGGCTCTCTGCCAGCGCGTTGCGTTTGTTTTTGATGTGTTTTTTTAAACAGTGATGTACCGCTGCGATATTGCTGTCGGTGAGGAGGTCACCACTCGGCGCGGTCTCGGCGAACCGTCTGCGATACCACTCTTCGTCTTCGCTCAGAGACTCGCGACAAAGGAGCTTGGCGTGAATCTTGGCCTTCAAGGCTGCGACCGGAACAATCGTCGTTTCGATTCCCAGCTTCGAGCGCAAACGGGCCTGGAATTCTCCGAGCAGCGTGTCCGGTTCTCCGTCCGCTTCATCGAAGCGGGAAGCCAGGACGTCGACGCGATCGATGCCCATCTGTCCGAGCAGACGTAGCGTCTTGACGTCGGCCTCTTCGAGGAAACTCGCGGCTTGGCTCAGGAAAAAGACGCTGTCGGCTTCGTTGAGGCTGTCGCGGGTGATTTTTTCGCGCGAGACGACGGTATCGTTGAGGCCTGGGGTGTCCACGACCCGCAGATCCTGGAGCAGGTCGGAGTCACTCCGCAGATCGATGTGGTGGATCAAAGCGGAGCGCTCGCTCGAGGGACCGGCATAGTGGATCAGGTCCCGCACGGCAACGCTCTCGCGCTTGCCTAGCAGACTCCGCACGTCGAGCCCGCTGTCCTTCACTTTTTTGACGAGATCGGCGCAACCTCGTGTGATCAGGTCATCCGCGTTACTGGCTCGACGCTTGGCCAGCTCGACGACTCGGCGCAACGGTTGGTGCCGCCGAGCGATGGCCTCGATTCGCTGCCAATCCTCAGCGGAATAGTAGTGGACGACCGCCTGGTTACCGGATGCTGGATGATGATCGAGCCGGGTGAGCGCGGACGTCGTCGGTGTTGGGCCGGTAGGTAGAGTATCTCGCCCATCGAAAAAGAGGACGTCGGCCAACGTCGACTTACCTGCTTTGATCTGACCGATGACCGCCAGGGTGTAGACGATGTCTTCGTCCAGGCGACTTCGTTGGCGCTCCAGGTCGGTTTGTAGGCCCGCAAGAGTATTCGGATTGTGATCTGGATCTAAGGCGTGCAGTGCCTTCAAGACCCGCTCGTAACGCTGGTAATCGTTTCCGAGCTGCTCCTTGAGTTGCTTATCCAGCATTTCTGTAGTCCTCCTTCTTGGCGGCAAGGATCAACTGTTGGGAATTTTTCACCAGCCTTCGGTTCAGGCTTTTGGTTTGCTTGGCGAGCTCGCCGGCCGAGCGCTCAACCGGGCCAGCGGCCTGGGTGACGTGCTGACGGATGACGCCGACTCGATCTCGAATGTCGTCATAAGTCGTTTGGATGTCCTTCAGTCGTCGGTAATACCACTTATCACTGCTCGCTGTTGGAGACGTCTTGTTGAGACAGGCATACCAGCCCGCATCGTCGATAGCGTCATGAAGGCAGAGGTGGACAGCCCGAACGGTAGAAGTATTGATCGGACCACTGAAGCCCTTGAGATGAGTCGTTCTCCATTGGTCAGCCTTGCGGTAAAAGTCACCGCTGAAGCGGCTGCTCTGAAAAGTCTTGTCAAAGAAAGATTCGTCGATGTAATCGGATAAGTAACGGCTGCTTTTGGCAATTTTCGTGGCTTGCTCGAAGGCTTTGTCGGAGATCTTGCTGCGCACGAGATCTTGAATCGCATCGAGCGGTTTTGCGTTTCGCTTCTTGAGCCGCCGGTGGTGCGCCATCGTCAGCGCCTCGAGGCGGCCCGCGAGCTTTTCAACCTCCGCCTGCCAACGGTCTTTATTTTCTGACGATCGCTGGGTAAAAATTCGAATCTGTTCTAAGCAGGGTTGACGCAGAGAATCTTCATGGATGCTCCACAGTACCGGCCCTTCGAAAACGATGCCATGGTTGTCCAAGGTTGCATGGACTTGATCACGGACGCTGGCCCTGCGCGAAGGCGGCAATAGATCGCACTTGGTCAAGACCACCAGAGTTGGCAAGTGGAGATCTTCGAGCGCCAGAAGAAATTCGACGTCTGTATCTTTCACGTCACCTTTGTTGACGCTGATGAGATAAACGACGGCGTCGCATTGACGGACCGCTTCGAGCGAGATCCTGTGGTCGTCCGGCCCACTGGTGTGGCCGGGCAGATCAAGGTAGGCGACTTTCTCCTGGTCGACTTCCGGAGATAGCACATAGAGGCTCTTGATCAGGTGCCGCCATGGCTCAAAGGTCTCGGTTTCCGAATGGCGAAACAACCATAGATCTTCGATGGATCCGGTTTGGTAAGCGGTCCCCTGGTAGCTCTCGATCCATAGATCAGCTGCTGGGCTGTGCAATAAGAACGCTGGCACCGCGGTATCCGGGGTGACTTTGGTCGGTAGAAGCTCCTCCTGGGATCGGCCGACGAGGTGATTGAGCAAGGAGCTCTTGCCGGTACCAAAGCCGCCTGAAAATCCTAAGATCGATTTACCGCTACAAATCGCCCGTTGCCGAGCATGGGTCAAGAAATCGTCACAGATGGCGTTGAAGCGTTGGCGCAGCGCCGCGACTTCGTCACGGCCTGAATCGAGGAGTGTGGCCTGGTATTGGCCTTTTGCGAAGGCCTCGCCGAGCTCAGAGACCACCGAGCATAAATCGTTCCAGGATGGTTGCGGAAAAGGCGGGGGGTGTTCAGAGGTGAGTGTGCGGTCGAGCAAACGGTGGAGGCGTTGGCGATCCTGGTGGTCTTGTGCATCGACCATCGTTGGGTCTCCTAGCGATTATGGGTAGAGTCGTTCGCTGGTTTGCTCGAGACGCAGAATAGCTTTCGTGAGCTCGTCTCTCGAGATCTTCGGACGAGCTGCGTGATGCAGCCGCTGCTTTTCAGCCGCAAGGGCGACTTCGAGCGCTTGAATCGGTGGATCGAAGACTTCAGTGATCACGATCTGTGCCCGATCCGCGAGCGTTTTTGCCAGCTTCGTGAGAGCGCGTCGCAGAGGTTCCCGCGACTGTTCAGCAGCCTCATGGATCTTTTGTTGAACATAAGCTTGCGAGAGCCCCTCGAGCGCCAAGGTCAGGCCGATGAGCTCCGGTGAGGTCTCAAGGAGCCCTGCAAAATCAAGGATGTCGTTCAGCACGTCGAGCCAGCGGATCAACGGCAAGAGCTGGTCGGCGGACAGGGTCGATTCCAGGTCCGCTGCCAGATCTCCAGCCATCGACCCGAGCGGTGAAGTTTCGGACGAGCCTGGACCCGCGAGGTCGGCGGCGAACTGGCAGGCTTCCCGGGCGCACGCCTCGAGCGCGCGTGCCATGATCTGTCGCAAGGCTGAGTGCAGAAGATCGTTGCGGACGTCATCAGCGACTTGCCGAATGGCTCTGGCAAATGGCTTGTTGCCAGCAATGGCGGCAGAGGCCAACTCGCCGGCACGCTCGCGAAAAGCGTCGATCATGGGGCGTGCCAGCCTCGGGGTCTCGAGCATCACTTGATGGCGAAACTCACGGAGCGCGCGGGAGAGTCGGGTTTCGACTCTCTCTTTCTCGAAACGTAGCTGGCGTGTGCGGGCGTTGAGCATCGCCAGATCCAGGCCGTAGACTTCACGGGCGGCTCGCAAATCGATCAGCAAACCTCGATGCACGTCGCTGATCAGACGCCGCAAACGCCGATTTCGGTCGGTGGTGAGCTCGCGGGCGGCCTGCTCGGCGACGTCGCTGAGGGTGCTCGGTTCCTCGGGGTCCCAGACGCCTAGAAAAAGTTGCGGAATACCTACGGCCCGTAGTTGAGCTCGGTTATGTTGCATGATGGCAGTCTGAGCGGCGGGTGGCTGTGGCGGGAAAACCACGAGGACAACCAGGACCGGCTCGTCGTGTCGAGCGAGATCAGAAATGGCAGTGAGGCGTTCATGGGTCAAGTTTCGGAGGGTTTCGACGACGAGCGCTCCTTGCGTGCTCTCACTGCGTCTTTCCTCGCGCCAATCCCGTTGAGAACCTGAATCCTCAGGCTCCGTCGAATCGTCATGGAACTGGGCCCACTCCACATCTCCAGGCAGCTGATCGCGCAGCCGTTGGAGCAGGGGCTCTGCTCGAGCGTTCAGCGGATCTGCCGATCTCGACGCCGGACCGGCCAGGCGGAGCACAAAGGGAGCAGAGGCGAAGCTGGAGATTCGATCGAGTTGCTCCAGACTTTTCTGGTTGAAGCGTTTGGCGATCGCCTTGAGCGAAGCGAGCTCTTCGAACACGTGCAGATCCATCGTCAAGGCTTCTTCAGCGAGGTGCCAGGATGACGTTGCCGACGCCCTGCTCGTTCAAATCAGCATTGAAGGCCGGAATCTCGACGTCACGGAGCTCGGCGAAGCGTTCCCGATGCATTTCGAGCTCGTCTTTCAGCTCCAGGTAGGCCGCCAGCTGCTGATCGGTAGGCGGATAGTCGGCTTGGGTCAGTCCCAAGGCGAGGTAGAAGAGTCGAGCGTAGAGCAATCGTTTCCATCTCAAGGTGTCCTGCCCCGCCTGGGTCAGGCGCAGGTCGAAGAAGTGTCCCTCTAGCTGCCGCAGGTCGGAGTCGAGCGCTTCGATATCGGCGATGATCTCTCCGGTGGTGACGTCGGACTCCGGCAGGCCCGAGAGTCGGGCCTCGAGGTCGGTCAGCTGTTTGCGTGCCCATTCGATCTCGTTGATGATGTTGGCGGCTTCCTCGATCAGGTTCCGCAGGTCCATCACCACCTCCATCTGCCGCTGCAGATCTGCGTCGCTGCCCGCGGCTCCTGGATCCTTGAGCACCGTGAGCTCGCGGACCTGAGTCTGACCGCGAGCTTTCAAGCGCACGGTATAGGTGCCCGGAGGCGCTAGCACGGCCAGGCGCCCGCCATCGATCAGCTCGCGCCAGCCGTCGTCCGAAAGACGGACGTGAGGATTTTCCAGAGGCCGGGTTCGTAGCTTGACCTCGGGGGTTCGGTCATAACGAAGGTCCCACCACAGGCGATGCAGGCCGCTTTCGCTCGGCACGTCCTCCAAGGTCCTGACGACGGTGCCGGTCGAGTCGAGGATGGCGATCTGTGGGATGATCTCAGTCGCCGGCGTTTCCTCTGTCGACGGTGAGGCATCGTCTGTGGTCGCCGGCGGCAGGTAGAGGTGAATCGAAGCACCGTAGGGCGGATTGCTGCCGGCGGCCGGATCCTCGGGCTGCATCATCGGCGGCTCGCGGTCGTGGAAGCGGTAGGCGGGCCGGGGTGCGAATAGGATCGGTGACGGCGACTGTCGGTCGCTCTCCGGAACCTCGCCCATCTTGGCGACTGCGTCGAGATCGAGCTGCTGCAACGGCGTCAAGTCGTCGAGGATCCAGAAGCCGCGGCCATAGGTGGCGACCACCAGGTCGTTGAAGCGTTCCTGAACGGTGAGCCAGTGGACCGGGGCTCGAGGCAGATTCGACTGCAAAGGCCGCCAGCGTTCGCCGTCATCGAAAGAGACGTAGACCCCGTTTTCGACTCCGAGATAGAGCAGCCCGGGGCGCTTCGGATCCTCACGCACGCAGTGGGCGTAAGCGAAAACGTCCTGCGGCACTCCGTTGACGATGCGCTGCCAGCTCTCACCGTAGTCGGCGGTTTTATAGACGTAAGTCGCGCTATCGCCCAGCTGATGGCGGTCGACCGTGAGGTAAGCGGTGCCGGCGTCGTAGCGGGAGGGCTCGATGTTGGAGATCGTGCCCCGGTTTGGCAGGCCGAGGAGGTTGGCGGTGACGTTGCGCCAGCTGTTGCCGGCGTCGCGGGTGAGCTGAACTTGACCGTCGTTGGTACCAGCCCAGATCAATCCTGGCTCGAGAGGAGATTCGGCCAAGGCGAAAAGGGTCGGCCCGATGGTCGGGCCGGCGTCGTCCAATGTCAGGCCGCCGGTGCGCCGCTGCAGGAGAGGATCGTCGGTGGTCAGGTCCGGGCTGATTTCCGTCCAGCTCTGGCCCTCGTTGAGGGTCATGTGAACATGCTGACTGCCGACGTAGACCCGGCGAGGATCGTGGGGGGAGATGGCGATTGGGAAAGTCCACTGGAAGCGGTAGAGGAGGTCGATCGCCGGCCAGCTCTCGACCGCGACCGGCCAGACGCTGACGTCGCGGGCATGGCCGGTGCGTGCATCGAAGCGTTCGAGGATGCCGTCGTAACATCCCGTCCAGACGATGTCGGGATCGTCCGGGCTGGGCACCGCGAACCCGACCTCGCAGCCGCCGACCGAGCTCCAGGCTCCGATCGGAATCGTATTGCCGGTCAGGCTATTCGACGGTCCGCGAGTCGAGGGACCGTCTTGGCGATTGCCGTACACAAAATAAGGAATGCGGTCGTCGACGTGAGCGTGATACATCTGGGCGATCGGCAGCTGGGGCTTGAACCAGGTCTCGCCGCGGGTGGTGGAAATCGAGACGCCGCCGTCGTGGCCGACGATCATGCGATCCGGCTGCAGGGGATCGATCCAGATGTCGTGGTGGTCCCAGCCGGTTTGTAGGTCATGGCTCGTGGTGACGCCACCGTCGAGGGAGCGGCGGTGACGCACCGCCATGAAGTGGACCTCGTCAGCGTCGTCGGGCGCTGCTAAGGCGCGAGAGTAATACAGCGGGCGTTGGGCCAGGCGGTTGTCGGCGGAGGTCATGGCCCAGGTAGCGCCGCCGTCGTCCGAACGCCAGAGGACGCCCTGGAACGGATCCGAGGGAGCGAAGTCGCGATTCGAGCTGGTCTCGATCAAGGCGTAGACGCGGCGTGGGTCGTCGGCCGAGAGCGTCAGACCCATCTTGCCCCAGGGAGGTTCCGGCAGGCCGTTGCCCGCCAGCCGCGTCCAGTGGTCGCCACCGTCACGACTGACGTAGAGACCGCTCTCCGGCCCACCGCTCTGCCGGCTCCAGGTGTCGATGCGCATTTGCCAGAAGCCAGCGAATAGAATGCGCGGATTGGTGGGATCCATCACCAGGTCGGAAGCACCAGAATTTTCGCCGACGAAAAGCACCCGCTCCCAGCTTTCGCCGCCATCGGTCGTGCGATAAACCCCGCGCTCCGGCTGCGGGCCATAACAGTGGCCGAGGGCGGCGGCATAGACGATCTGAGGGTTTTTAGGGTGCACGATCACCCGCCCGATGCGGCCGGTGGCCTCGAGCCCCATGTGCTGCCAGGTCTTGCCGGCGTCGGTGGATTTGTAGATGCCATTGCCGATCGAGACGTTGGCGCGCAGAAAGGTCTCACCGGTCCCGGCCCACACGACGTTGGGATCCGAGGGCGCAACCGCCAGCGAGCCGATCGACGAGGGCTGATCGTCGAAGATCGGCTGCCAGTGAGCGCCACCGTCGATGGTTTTGAAGATGCCGCCCGAGGCTGCGCCGACGTAATAGACGTTGGCGTCACCAGCCACTCCGGTCACCGCGATCACCCGATTGCCCATTGGGCCGATGAAGCGATACTTCAGCTGGTCGAAAAGATCGGGGGCGACATCGGCGGAAACGGCCGCAGCCATCGTCGCGATCCAGCCCAATGTTCCGAGGATCCACGCTGCCGGCCAGCGAAGTGGTTGCATGTGCTCTCCTATGCCGTCGCTTGGGTTGAGGTAGCGGAGCGTAGCACGAGGTCGTTGGCGGCAACCTCGGCGGTCGGCTGGCAAGCGCGGAGTCGGGGAGAAAATTCCTACCGAGGAGGAATACCCTGATCTCAAGGCTTGGATCTAGATCGTGCGTAGCCTCGAATCGAGGCTTATCGCGGGGGAATGAGGCGATGAAAGGTTGGCATGAATCTTGTAATTGAAGAACTAATCTTTAAATTGAGTTCGGGAATAAATTCGAGGACATAAAGGAGCGTTTTCATGTCTATGGTGAAAGAATTCAGAGATTTTGCCGTCAAGGGCAACGTGATCGATATGGCGGTTGGCATCATCATCGGCGGTGCTTTTGGAAAGATTGTCAGTTCGTTGGTCAATGACGTCATCTTGCCGCCAATCGGCAAGATGATGGGTGGCGTCGACTTTAAACAGTTGTTCATTAATCTTGGCGAGACCTCCTATGCAACTCTGGCCGAGGCGCAAGAAGCGGGAGCACCCACGATCAACTACGGAAACTTTCTGCAGAATACCTTCGATTTTCTGATGGTTGCCTTTGTCATCTTCATGATGGTCAAAGCGATCAATAAAGCGAAGAAGAAAGAGGAAGCAAAACCGGCGGCGCCCGCCAAGCCCAGCGAAGAGATTCTGTTGCTCCGGGAGATCCGGGACGGGCTCAAAGGGTCAAGCTAGTAGATTGGAGGAAGAAATTCCTAGATTGCGTAATATAGGTCGAAATGTTGAGCGGCAAGAATCCATGATCGATGTACGTGATGGATCTTCCTGCTTCAGCTAGTCATAATTTTGCTCGTCAGTCGTCGGCATCACCGATGGCTCTGGGGCAGGCCATGCCATCGCGCACGGCGGGCTCGAGCCCGGAAGGGCGCGATCTTCTTCTATCGATCCTGATCGCCGGCGGCTTGCTGGCCGCCGTGATGCTGGTTCCCGATGGTGGCTTCCGGGCCCTTGGCATCGCGGTTTTGGCCACCATTCTGGTGGCGTTGGCGGTCCGACGTTGGCTGCAACTGCAGCGGCGGATTCGAGCGGTGGCCCGGGAGTGGCAGCAGACCATCGACGCGGTGGACTCGCCGATCCTGACGCTGGATCTCGACGGCCGCATCCTGCGCATGAATCGCGCTGCGATGTTGCTCTCCGGCCGACCGTATAGCGAGAATCTGGGCAAGCAAATCTCCGAGTTGGGGTCCGGCGAGCCTTGGCGGACGGCTAGCGAGCGGGTCGCCAGGGTCTGCGCAGGGCGCGGTGCTCAAACCGTGAGGTTTGAGGATGCAGGCACCGAGAAAAGCTGGGAGATCAACGTGCCGCGGGTCCACAACCCGGGCTCGGGGGGACCGACGATCGTTGTCGTCGCCCGTGACGTCACCGAGATGGTCGACCTGCAAGAGTCTTTGCACCGTCAAGAGCTGATGTCGGCGATGGGATCGCTGGTCGGTGGTGTGGCGCACGATATGCGCAACCTGCTGTTCGCGCTCAACGGCACGATCGATCTCTTCGAGCAACGATTCGGCGGGCAGGAAGAACAGCAGCCTTACTTTCGGATGTTGCGCGGGCAGTCGGGGAGGATCAATGCCTTGATGCAGAGCCTGCTCGACTACGGCAAGCCGGTGCGCATGGCGCCTGAGCCACAAGCCGTCGGTGAGGTGATCGCGGAGGCGCGCGAGGTCTGCGCGGTGGGAGCGGCGGCGAAAGGGGTCGAGTTCATCATCCGGCGAAACGGCGAGGTGCCGCGGATTTTGCTCGACCCGACCCGCATCCTTCAGGTTTTTCAGAATCTGTTGGAGAATGCCGTCCAGCATTCACCGCGCGAGAGTACGGTCGAGATCGAGACTGAGCATTGTGGCGAGTGGGTGGAATGCCGGGTGCGAGATTCTGGCCCTGGCCTCGGCAAGACGGATTCCGGCCTGCTGTTCGAGCCCTTCTTTTCCAAACGTCAGGGCGGCACGGGTCTTGGGCTGACGATCGTTCAGCAGATTGTCAAAGAGCATGGTGGTGAAGTCGAAGCGGTCGATCATTCGGGGGGCGGCGCGGAGTTTCGGGTGCGATTGCCAGTCCGAGTGAGGGCCGCAGGCTGATTCGGGAGATCACCAGCGATGCGTCCTTGAAGGCCGGGCCGTCAAGCCCTCGAGCTCGAAGATCTGGGTTCGACCAACGACTCGCTGGACAATTCTCAGCGCATCGAGCTGCCGAATTCTCGTTCAAAGGCCGATCGCAACTCGCGTCCGCCGCGGCGGCGAGTCAGGGTGCTCAGCGTCCGTTCTCGGATCAAGTCGTCATCGCGATGGATCGCGAGCGCCGTCAAAGCCTGGATCGCGCGTCCTTGGTGGCCTTCTTGGACCTGCGACAGCAGGTACTCGAATCCGCCTTCGCGGCGCAGCATCGAGATCGCGATCAGGAGCGTTTGCTCCAGTCGCCGATCCGCGCCGCGCTCAAAGCGTCTGATGAGCAGGGGCACGGCTCCCTCGAGCCGCGACTCTCCCAGCGCCAGAGCCGCCGCTTCGACGATGACGTGATCGTCCGAGCTCAAGAAACGAGTGGTGAAGCTCAGGGAACGGCGCGGGGCCATCGCCAAAAGACCAGCGAGCACCTCACTGGTCACTTCCGGCTCCGAGTCCCCCAGGTGGGCCTTGAGTCGCAACAGTGGTTCCGCTTCCATCCTTCCCGAGGAAGCCAGAACTCGCGCCGCGGCGATTCTCGCCGGCATCTCGGGATCCACCAGCAGCTCGGTCATCTCCAGCCCCAGATCCGGATGGCCGACGATCAGCAATCCCTCGGCACTCGCGGCCCGCAGCGGCACCGCGGTGTCCACCGGCCCACCGTACGCCGGCTCCGGCTGCCGGTGGCGAACTCCACGCAGGTAGATGTCGTCCTCGCGAGCGTCGAGATCCACCAGCGCTTTGGCGATCGCAGTCTTGGCGATACAGCCCTTGTCGGTTTTCGCGGGCTCGACCATCAAGCGGTCGAAGGCTTCGGTCAGCTCGTCGATCAGCTCTTCGAATCCGAGCTCGGCGATGATTTTGGCGGCTTTCGCGACGACATGGTTGCTGCGGTGGCCGAGGGACTTGGCGAGCTCGCGCCGAGCAAGGCCGGAGTCGGGCTCAGCGAGCAGCTCCGAGAGATCCGCGAGAAGATCTTCGATCGAATTTCGGCGGGGCATTGTGAATCGAGGTCTGGTAGGTTGAGGGCCTAGTGCTGATGTGGTCTATTCTCGGTGTTGTCTCGCTGTGCGCCTGGCTTTATCTCGCGTTCCTACACGGGAGATTTTGGCACGCAGATCAGCGCTTGCCGGACGAGATCCCGGCGGTCGAGAAGTGGCCAACGGTGGTCGCCGTGGTGCCGGCTCGCAACGAGGTTGACGTCATCGAACACAACCTTCGCTCGTTGCTCGAGCAGGACTATCCCGGCCCTTTCTCGATCGTGCTGGTGGACGATCACAGCACCGATGGTACCAGCGAAGCAGCGATGGCGCTCGCCGAGCAGCATGCTCGCGGATCTCGGTTGACCATCGGCTCAGCGTCAACCCTGCCGCCAGGATGGACCGGCAAGATGTGGGCGGTGCGCGCCGGAGTCTCGGCGGCGGTCCGGTCGGCGCCAGAGGCGGAGTATCTCCTGCTGACCGACGCGGATGTCGTGCACTCCAGCGGTAACTTGCGTCGATTGGTGGCCAAGGCAGAGTCCGGCGGATTCGACCTGGTCTCGCTGATGGTCAAGCTGCACTGTCGACGCGGTTGGGAGCAACTCTTGATCCCGGCTTTCGTTTATTTCTTTCAGAAGCTCTATCCCTTTCCCTGGGTCAACGATCCGACGTCGCGCATCGCGGGGGCGGCGGGCGGCTGCATGCTGGTGCGGCGGACTCCTCTGGAGCGCGCCGGAGGCATCGATGCGATCGGCGACAAGATCATCGACGACTGTGCCCTGGCGGGCCGACTCAAAGGCCATGGACCGATCTGGTTGGGCCTGACGGATCGAGAGCGAAGCATTCGACCCTATCGGGGCTTGGCGGACATCTGGAATATGGTGGCGCGGACGGCCTTCACTCAGCTGGGCTATTCGCCACTGCTGCTCGTCGGCACCGTCTTGGGTTTGACCCTGGTTTACCTTGTGCCGCCGCTCTCGATTTTGACCTGGGCGCTTCATGGCAACAAGCTCGCGGCCACCGCGGGAGCCGTGGCGTGGCTCTTGATGTCGTGGACGTTTGGGCCGACCCTACGTCTCTATCGACAAACCCCCATGCTGGCCTTCGCCTTGCCGATCGCGGGCCTGCTCTACCTCGCCATGACCCTGGACTCCGCGTTTCGGCACTGGCGGGGCCGGGGAGTCAGCTGGAAAGGACGGGCGGCACCGACACTGCTAAGCTAAGAGGCCACGGCTCAGGGCACAACTTAGAAGGAGATGACAGGTGGCGAAGGTGCCGAAGAAGTTGATCCTCGGGGGTGCGGTCGTCGTCGGTTTGTTCGTCTTGGCGATCCTCGCCATCCTGTTCATCGAATTCGATTCTCCGGAGCTGGGGCGGTTGGCTCTGGGCCAGGTCGGCAAGGCCAGTGGCTTTGATCTCGAGGCCAAAGAATTTCGCCTTAATCTTTTGCGGGGCCTGGAGCTGGAATCGGTCGAAGCTCGCGCGACGGACGGCGGCATGGCGGCGTCGATGGATCGACTGGTGCTCAAGCATCGACCGTCGGATCTGCTCGGCGGCACGCTGACCGTCACCGAGGTTGTGATCGATCACCCGCGGGTCGAGGTCGAGTCGACTCTGGAGGCGGCTGACGAGACGTCGGCTAACGAGGCGGCGACGTCGCCAGAGGCTGCTGATTCCGTGGCGGTCGACGAAGCCGGTGGTGAGGCTGAATCCGGCGCCGCCACTTCGCTGGACCTGACGATCTCGAAGATTCAGCTTCGCGACGGCGAGCTGGTGCAGCGAGTCCATTTGAGTGACGGCACGACGGAGACGACGGAGATCCGTGGGCTTCAGGTCGACCTCCAGGATTTGAAGCTAGGTTCCGCTGGGCAGGAGTCGGCCGGACAGGGCGAGGTGCGAATCGCCGAGGTCGAGATGCGGAGCGGCGAGGAGGCGATGTCCTTTCGAGATCTCGAGGTCGATCTCGAAACCCTGACCCTCGGCCGTGGTTTGGCGCTGGGCAGCACCTCGATGACCGGCGACGTGCGGGTCGCAGAGGTCGTCTCGACGAGCGGGGAAGTGAGCGCCACCCAAGCCGAAGACTTGAGCGGTCGCCTCGGGCTGGCCGCCGGCGATTTGAAGCTTCAGGAGATGGAGCTGAACACACCTCAGGGTTTGCTCAAGGGGGAGGTCGGCGCCGACATCGCGGCCGATCCTCTGATCTATTCGATCGATCTTCGCGGCGACGCCCTGAGCACCGGCGTGCTGCTCGGTCTCGGCAATATCGGCGGTCTCGGCACCAGCGTTTTCGAGCTCAAGGCTTCGGGCGAAGGTTCGGATCCTGCTCAGATGGCGGGCCAAGGCCGATTGACGATCAACGGCGGCCAGCTTCCCGATCACCCGGCCCTGGCCCAGGTCGAGAAATTGTTGGGAAACGTGGCCTTGATCGGCGCCGGCTACGAAGCTTTTCCGATGCAATTTGACATTCGCAGTCACCGAATCCATCTGGAGCCTTGTGAGCTGACGGTCGGCCCCGTGTCTTTGAACCTCGGCGGCTGGGTGGACTTCGACGGTCCGCTCGAGATGGAGCTGACCGCTCTGGTGCCGCAGGAAGGTCTGCAGATCAAAGAGATTCCAGCCGAGGTTCTGGAGGTGCTGTCTGAGCCCGACGGTCGGGTCAACTTACCGATGCTGATGACCGGTACGTCGGAAGCGTCGACCGTGGCGCTCAACCAGGCCTTTCTCAAGGAGCTGGGCAAACGCTACGTCAAGAAGCGGGCGCAGCAAGAGATCGGCAAAGCTCTTGGGCGACTTTTCGGAGACAATTGAGCGGCGGTTGCTCGCCCGAACCTCGTCGAGCTAAGGTTCGTCGAGGGCTTCGAAGATAACGTCGTCGATCCAGGCTTGGCCTTCTCCGAAGACCATCAGTCCGAAATGAATCGTTTTGGCGCTTTTGCCCACCTCGCCGACGATTTCATAGCGCTGCCATTCAGGCAGCAGGATCGGTCGATCCTTCATATTGTCGAAGAAGCTCATCTGCCCACCTCGGCGTTCAACCCTTAGCCACATCTGAGCTCTGCCCTCAACCTTGATCGCTGCCGACAGGCGCACCCGTCGGCCACGATACGGAGTAGCGTCGATCGTGCGTTTCAGGTTGCCGAAAGTATTCGTCCGGTGCTTCTTGCCGGCGAAGGCGATCCGAGCTGAGTATTTGCCGCTCGCGGCATCGTCCGCCACGGTGTGAGCCACATAGCCAGCTCGCTGGACGGGCTTGGGCACGGTCCAGCCGGCAGGAGTCTCACCGGGCGCTCCAGCTTCGAAGTCAAGATTGTCGAGCTCGGCGGACGCAGCTGGCGTCGCGAGCAGGAGGCCGACTCCGGCCAGTAGAGCGACGGCGAGAGAGCGCGTCTCGGCCAGCCTCCCGGTTCCGGACGGCATAGAGTGAATCAGGCGCCGACCAGCTCGGCCTCAGCGAGCTGGCTGGCCTTCGCCTTGCCTTGGGCCAACCGGCGGCCGGCCTGAATCGACTTGTCGAGCCGTCGTCGGGCTTCTTCGCCGACCTTGTCGAAGAGCTCGATGCGGTCGATGCCGACGTCTTTCAGCTCGACAGCCAGGGCATCGAGCATCGGCTGTAAATGGGCGAAGACGCTGTCCAGCCGGGTGTGGAGCTGATCAGAAAAGGCTTGGGCCTCCTCTTCGGAGTTCTGATAAAGCCCGCTGAAGCGATCTTCGAGATAGATGTGATTGAAGCCCAGATGACGCGCTTCGTCGAGCAGGATGCCGTCGGCGATGTCGGTGAGCAGCGGATCGAGGTCGAGGCGCCTGAATTCCTCCATCAGCTTCTTGGCGATCACCTCACTCACCAGGACCCCGGAAAGCCATTCCGCGGGCTCGTCCGAGACAATCTGACTCTGAAAGAGGTAGCCGGCCGGGAAGCGGCGGATCGGCATCGGTTCGCGATCGAGTCGTTGATAAAACCTCGCGAAGAGCTCGGTGTGACGGGCTTCGTCGACCGCCCAGGTGGTCAAGTAGAACTGGCTTTCCACTTCGGACATCTTGCCGAGAATTGGGATCAGGCCTGAGACCGAGTAAAGAGCCGCCTGTTCGCCCATCAGCACCGGGGTCAGAATGCGCCCCATCTGATCCTTGAGGTGGCGGTTGGTGATGCGTTGCGGCGTATCCCATTTCAAGTCGGCGGCCGACCACTGCGAACGCAAGGCCTTATGCCAGATCTTGAGCTGGCGTTCCTTCTTGAGGTCCGGGAGGACTTTATAAATCTTCATGGAGTCTCCTGTGAGCCTGAGCGCCCGCGGCTCGATCGCGACGACAGTCTATCCGAGACTATCGGAACCGTGAATCGCGCTCGCCATCCATTCGGGTAGGGATACCACCATGTCGGCAATTGACCAGCAAGGCTTTTGGGTGTATATACACACGATGAGCAAGCCCGAACTGCTAGCGATGCCAGCGATGACCGAAGTGCCTGGCACCTGTGCGAATTACCATCTGAGGCGTGCGGATCGGGTGGTGACTCAGCTCTACGACGAAATGCTGCGCCCGTCCGGCCTCAAGTCGACCCAGTTCACACTGCTGACGGCGATTCGGCTGCGTGGGCCGGTGGCCATCAACTGTCTGGCGGACGGCTTGATCATGGATCGCACCACGCTGACGCGAAATCTTCGGCCGCTGACCAAGGAAGGATGGATCACCATCGCCCCCGGTCACGATCGCCGGGTGCGCGAGGTGTCGTTGACCGAAGAAGGGGGCCAGGTGCTCAAGCAGGCCTACCCGCTTTGGCAGAAGGCCCAGGCTCAAATCGCGGAGCGTCTCGGTCTTGAGCGGATGGAGCATTTGCTCGGTGACCTGACGGCGACCGTTAGGGCGATCCGCGACTAGCGATCCGTGGCTAGAAGTCGGCGGCAGGTCTGAATTTATGAACGCCATTGCAACCATTTCCAGGGGCCTGGCGTAGATAGGTGCATATACAGCTAATCTCGAGATCCCTCACTATTGAATCCATCTCGGGAAGCTAGCGAACGACAGGTGTAGATACACGTTTAGAGGTAACGCATCCGTGCGAGGAGACGATCAACATGAGTCGGAATCAACGTTTCGCAGCCCTGACGGTCGGGCTGCTGGTGATCGCGATCGGTGGGCTCAGCTTCTGGGGCGGCCGCAGCCATGCGGTGTCGATCCCTGCCGCGGAGCCGATGCTTCGGGTTCGAACCCAGCCGGTGGCTGCCAGTGACGCTTATGAGGTGGAGCGATCGTTCGTCGGTCGAGTCGAAGCGGCCCGCGAGAGCGAGCTGGGCTTTGAGCTCGCTGGGTTGTTGGAGAAAGTCTGGGTCGAAGAGGGAGACGACGTGCAGCGCGGGGAGCGCGTCGCGGCGCTCGATACGGAACGCTTGCGCTCGCGGCGGGCCGAGTTGGTGGCCGCTCGCGAGCAGGCCCGGGCGCAACTGGAGTTGGCCCGCTCGACCGACGCCCGGGTGGCGGAAGCCGCGGAGCTGAATGCAGTCTCGACCCAGGAGTGGGATGAAGCGCGCCAGGGACTGCAGACACGGGTCGCGGCCGTGCAGCAGCTCGAGGCCCAGATTCAATCGATCGAAGTCGAGATCGGCAAGTCGACGCTTCGGGCCCCCTACACCGGCGTGGTCTCGGCGCGCCGGGTCGATGAGGGGGAAGTGCTGGAAGCTGGACGGCCGGTGGTGCGCCTGCTCGAGTCCGGTCGCCTGGAGGCGCGGGTGGGCATCAGCGAAGCGGAGGCGGTTGGCATCACCCGAGGAGATGAGCTGCCGGTGGTGGTGCGCGGCCAGACGCTCACCGGTCGGGTGAAGGCGGTGTTGCCCGAGCGCGAAGCGAGCACCCGCACGGTGACCGTCCTGCTCGAGCTGCCGGCAGCCGCGACCGCCAGGTCCGGCGATCTGGCCGAGATCCAGCTGGCGCGTTCGGTGGCCGAGTCGGGCTATTGGTTGCCGACCCCAGCTCTGGTCGAGAGCGTGCGCGGTCTTTGGTCCTGTTATGTCGTCGAGCCGCAGGATGACGTCTCGGGGCAAGGCGCCTCGGATTCTGACGGGGCAACGTTCCAGGTGGCTCGGCGGGACGTCGAGGTGCTGCACGCCGTTACCGACCGAGTGTACGTGCGCGGCACGTTGCGGCCGGGCGAGCGGGTCATTCTCGAAGGCGTGCATCGCGTGGTGCCGGGGCAGCCGGTCTTACTGGCTGAGGATGCCGTTGCGACTCCGGATCGGGGGGCGTCATGAGCACGCTCTTCTTCCGCAATCGTCACCTGTTGACGCTGTCGATCGTCGTGCTGCTGGTCGGTGGACTGTCGGCGGCTTTCACCCTGCCGCGGCTCGAAGATCCGCGCATCCGCAACCGCGGCGCGGTGATCTTCACCGCCTTGCCCGGGGCCTCGGCGGAGCGGGTGGAGGCCTTGGTGACCGAGAAGCTCGAGCAAGAGCTTCGGGAGGTCTCCGAGATCGACCGGATCGACTCGACCTCCCAGTCTGGCGCCTCGGTGATCTTTGTCGAGCTGGCCGGGCGAATCAACGATACCGACACCGTCTGGTCGAAGATTCGCGATGAAGTCGCCGACGCCGAGCGTCTGTTGCCGGCGGGGGCGTCCAAGCCGGAGATCGACGTCGACCGGGCGCCGCCAGCTTTCACCTTATTGGTCGGGGTCACCGCGTCCACGGATGACGTATCTAACGACGAAGCCGGCACTTCAGCCATTTTGAGCCGGCTCGCCGAGGAACTGGCCGACCGCTTACGCAACGTCCAGGCGACCGACCTGGTGCGGGTCTACGGCGAGGCGGAGGAGGAGATCACCGTCACCGTCGATTCGCGGGAGATGGCTGCCCTCGGGCTCGACGCGGGTCGCGTCGCCCGGGCGGTCAGTGCCGCGGACTCCAAGGTGCCGGCAGGAACCCTGCGCGGGGCGTCCTCCGATCTGTTGATCGAGGTCGCCGGCGAGCTCGATTCGCTGGAGCGAATCGCCAGTATTCCTCTACGCCGCGCGGATCGTGGCGAGCTTCTACGCCTCGGGGATATCGCTGAGATCGAGCGCTCCCGTCAGGAGCCGCCGGGCGAGCTGGCGCTGGTCGACGGCCGACCGGCGGTGATCGTCGCGGCACGGGTCGAGGCTGAGCAACAGGTCGATCGCTGGGCACGAGCGGCGATGGTAGCGGTCGACGACTTTGAGGCCGAGCTCGGCGGTGGCGTCGAGTTGGTGCGGATCTTCGATCAGAGTCGCTACACCCTGAGCCGCCTGGGTGAGCTGGCAGGCAATCTGCTGCTCGGCGGTTTGATCGTGGTCGCGGTCATCCTATTCACCATGGGCTGGCGCTCGGCGCTCCTGGTGGGTGCGGCGGTGCCGCTGTCGGCTGCCTCCGTGCTGTTCGGCCTGAGCGTGTTGGGCGTGCCGCTGCACCAGATGTCGGTGACGGGTCTGATCATCGCTCTCGGTCTGCTGATCGACAATGCGATCGTGTCGGTGGACGAGGTCCATCGGCGGATGGAAAAAACCTCGCGACTGAAGGCGATTGAGCAGACCCTCCAACATCTCTTTGTGCCGCTTCTCGGCTCGACCCTGACGACGGTGCTCGCTTTCGCGCCGATCCTGCTGCTGTCCGGCAACGTCGGCGAGTTCGTCGGCACGATGGCGGTGAGCGTCATTCTGGCGATCGTTTCGTCGTTCGCCGTCGCCATGACCCTCCTGCCGGCGCTGACCGCACGTTTTGGTCGGGCGGTGGAGCAGGGTTGTAAGGGTGCGTGGTGGCAGTGCGGTCTTTCGAGTCGTCGTTTGACCGCGCTCTATCGCCGTACCGTCGAAGGCGCCGTGCGTCGACCGATCCTTGGCATCGCCGCCGCTGGCCTGCTGCCGGTGTTGGGATTCATCTTGGCGCCACAGCTCGAAAACCAGTTCTTTCCGACCGCCGACCGCGACCAGTTCTACCTGCAGATGTGGTTGCCGACCGAGACGTCGATCGACGCCACCCGGGCGCGGGCGCTCGAGGTCGAGGAGTTTCTAGCCGACGAACCGGTCGTCGAGCGGGTCGACTGGGTGATCGGTGGCAGCGCGCCGGCTTTCTACTACAACATGCTGATGAACCAGGACGGTGCCGGGCATTATGCCCAGGCGTTGGTGCATGCCACCAGCAATCGCGAAATGCTCGCCGCGGTTCCGGAGCTTCAAGACCGTCTGGACGGAGCGTTTCCTGGCGCGCAGATCGTGCTGCGTCTGCTCGGTCAGGGGCCGCCGGTCGATGCGCCGATCGAAGTCCGACTGTACGGCCCCAGTCTGGCGACGTTGCGCAGCTTGGGCGAGGAGGTGCGACGTCACCTGATTGCCTTGCCTGAGGTGACCCATACCCGCGCCACCTTGGGGAGTGGCGAGCCGAAGTTGACGTTGGCCGCGGACGAGGAGGAGGCGAGGTTGGCCGGCTTGTCGCTGGTCGACGTCGCCCGTCAACTCGACGGCGGCTTCGAGGGGGCCGTCGGCGGTTCGGTGCTCGAGGTGACCGAGGATCTGCCGGTACGCATTCGTTTTTCCGATCGCGAACGGGCGGATCTGGCCGAGATCAACTCGGCCAATCTCGTCTCCCCAGTCGGGGGAGCCAGCACGCCGGCTTGGATCCCGCTTTCGAGCCTCGGCGAGTTGGTCGTCGAGCCCGAGCTGCGTGCGATTCCACGGCGAGGCGGCGAGCGTTTGAACACTATCAAGGGCTATTTGCGGGTCGGTGCCCTGCCGCCGGAGGTGGCGGGTCGCTTGGTCGAGCGTCTGGAGGTCGAGGGCTTTGAGATGCCGGCGGGTTATCGTCTCGAGCTCGGCGGGGAAGCAGAGGAGCAGCAGGAAGCGATCGCGTCGCTTTTCGCTTATGTGCCGGTGCTCATGGTGTTGATGGCCTCGACCCTCGTGCTGTCCTTTCGCTCGTTCCGGCTCGCCGGTCTGATGGGTCTGGTCGCCGCTTTGGCGGTGGGCCTGGGTTTTCTCGCCATCTGGCTGTCGGGCTTTCCCTACGGCTTTATGGCGATGATCGGCACCGCCGGCCTGATCGGCGTCGCGATCAATGATTCGATCGTCGTGCTGGCGGCGATCCGCGCGGATCGTCGGGCCGCGGCCGGCGATCCGGCCGCGATCACCGACGAGGTGTTGCGATCCAGCCGGCATATCTTTTCGACCACCCTGACCACTTCCGGGGGCTTCTTGCCTTTATTGCTCTCCGGCGGTGGCTTCTGGCCGCCTCTGGCGGTGGTGATTGCCGGTGGCGTCACCGGGGCGACGTTCCTGGCGTTGTTCCTGGTGCCGTCGGCCTACGCTTGGCTCCATCGAAGAACCGACGTGGAAGCCACGGCGCCGAAGCTCGAACCGGCGCTGGCTGCCGTAGCTATGGAGGTGGACTGATGTTTCAGAAGACGTATCCGACCGGTGGGCTGGCGCCCATCCTTCTCTTGGCTTTTGCTTTGCTAGCTGGTTGTACGGTCGGTCCCGACTACGTCGCGCCTCAGGAATCGATCTCCGAGGCGTGGTCCTCAGAGCCCGCCGAAGGGCTGACGTCGGAAGCGGAAGTGCTAACGGAATGGTGGACGGCGCTGGACGATCCGCTGCTCGAAGATCTGATCGACCGGGCCGCGGCCGCCAATCACGACCTGCGTGCTGCCCAAGCTAGGGTGCGTGAAGCTCGAGCCCAGTTTCGCGTTGCACGCTCTCGCGGGCTGCCGAACGTCGGGGCTGAGGCCGCTTACACCCGTAATGGCATCAGCGAAGATGGCGTCGGCCTCGGTCCGGTGGCGGTCGAGCAAGGGCTGGTCGATCGCGAGGTGGACTTTTTCGAAGTCGGCTTTGATGCCAGCTGGGAGCTGGACGTCTTTGGCGGTGTGCGCCGTTCTCGGCAGGCAGCGACTGCCCGGGCGGAAGCCGCCGAGGAAGATCAGCGGGACGTCCTGCATACCGTGCTCGCCGAGGTTGCTCGTGGTTACGTCGAGCTGCGCGGTGCGCAGCGTCGTCTGCAGGTTGCTGAGGACAATCTGCGCATCCAACAGGAGACGCTGGAGTTGGTCGAGAACAAGGTGAAGACCGGTCTCGCCCGGCCGCTTGAGCTCGAGCAGGCGCGAGCCCAGCTGGCGTCGACGCGGTCGGCCGTGCCCGCGTTTCAGGCCGAAGTTCGCGCCGGCGCCCATCGCCTCGGCGTCTTGGTCGGCAGCGCGCCCGGTGCCTTGATCGAGGAGTTGGAGAGGGCTCGTGCGATTCCTTCTTCGCCCGAGACCGTGCCCGTCGGCCTGCCTTCGGATCTCTTGCGTCGTCGTTCCGACGTCCGTCGCGCCGAACGTCAGCTGGCCGCCGCGGTCGCTGACATCGGCGTCGCCGTCGCCGATCTTTACCCACGCTTCTTGCTCGCGGGGGCCGCGGGGCGTGAAGCCGGTTCGGCGTCGGATCTCGGATCCGGCTCCGCCGGCACCTGGTTCTTGTCGCCCCGAGTCAGCTGGCCGATCTTTCAAGGAGGGCGCATTCGCGCCAACATTCGCGCCACCGAAGCCCGCCACGAGCAGGCGTTGGCTCGATGGGAGCAGTCCGTTTTGGTCGCAGTGGAAGAGTCGGAGACTGCGCTGGTGCGCTACGCGCGGGAACGGGAGAGGCAGCGCAGTCTCACCGAAGCCGTCGACGCCAGCCGTCGGGCGGTCGAGTTGGCCGAGGTGCTCTATAGCCGCGGCTTGTCCGATTACCTGGTCGTCCTGGACGCTCAGCGGACACTCAACGAGGTCGAGGATCTTCTGGCGGTCAGCGAGACGGCAGTCGTCACCGGGTGGGTGCGGATCTACAAAGCGCTGGGTGGGGGCTGGGAGGTGTTTGAGTCGACTTGAACCCGATCATTGACGAGTCTTTGGGCGTGCTACGATCAATCGGTAGGTATCGATTCTCGGAAGGATCCCAAGAAGGCGAGCTATGGATCTCGATGACATCAAGAAACGGCTTCGAGAGTGTCTGGCCGTACTCGACGAGCGATACGAGGTCGAGTCGATCGGTGTCTTCGGATCCTACGCTCGACACGAGCAAGGTCCTGACAGCGACCTCGACCTCTTGGTGACCTTTAAGAAGCCAATTGACTTCTTCCGTTTCGTCGAGCTCGAAGATTGGCTCAGCCATCTGCTCGGCATGAAGGTAGACCTGGTCACGGAGGGGGCTCTCAAGCCTCGGATCGGTCGTCGGATTTTGGCTGAGATCGTCCCGGTATGAGCAAGAGAGAGCGGGTCTTTCTTGATTATTTGCAGGACATTGTCGAAGCCGCCTTGGACGCTGCTGAATTCGTCGAAGGATTAAGCTATGAGGAGTTCTCGAAAGACAAGAAGTCGACGTATGCGGTTCTGAGAGCCCTGGAGATTATCGGCGAGGCGGCGAAGAAGGTCCCTGACTCGATTCGCGAGAAGCATCCCGAGGTCCCTTGGCGCTCAATGGCGGGGATGCGCGACAAGCTGATCCATAACTACACAGGCGTGGATTTGACCATTGTCTGGGAGACTCTGACTTTTGCTCTGCCAGCGGCGGCCGCCGAAATCCGACGAATCCTAGAAGAAGAGACTCAGGCTTGAGGCGTCAATCTTTCGACGTAGATTGAATGTCAATCTTTCTTTTGAAAATGGTGTCTTCCCAAGTGCTCTAAAGCATGCTCGTGTTATCATCCTTTTTAAAGGTGGATCAAGGAATGATCCTGCAAATTATCGTCCCATATCTCTTTTATCAG
>JAAAKL020000776.1:648-18442 GCA_010016065.2 Carybdea cf. marsupialis auct. non (Linnaeus, 1758)
AATAGTGGCGGAAAGGACGCCCGAGAGGGGGAAGGTGGGGTGGTGTGGTTTAACGGGCAGACCTCATGGTGTCAACACCCCTTAAATGTTTTCTTTTCCAGAATCTTGTTTTATGTAAGGTATAGATCTATATTATGTTTAATTGTTCTCAAGAATGGTTCTGTAATTCTATTCCGACTTTTTACTCTCCTTGGAACTTTTCAATGTTCCTAGTCTATCCTTAATCATTTTCTTCCATCTGTATCGTAGATATCTTTTAATCTTTATGATTTGCCATACTTCTCTCTCCATTATATCCACACTTATACACACCATACATCTTTTGTGAGATGAGGCCAATGAGAGTGAGGATAGTGGGGGTCTGTAGCTCTCTCTCTCCATTTTGTTATTTTATTCATACCAAGGCGTGTATCGTGAAGCTGATATTCTGACTGTGGCCCTTATCGTGTAGTATGTCATAATACCACGCCATCTATTACTATTTCTTTATTCGCCCTCCTAGGCCATGGCCAAAGTGTATGGAAGGTGCTATGAAGAAATTGGTTCTTTTCATGATACACGGTACATCGTTGAAAAGCTTGACAAGGTAACTGCCATTCGAAGTGTTGATGATTTGCTTAGAAGAGGTTAATTTGTAAACTTTGTATATGCAGATGGAATGGATTTTGGTGTACTGTTGGCCACATCACCCTTACGACTGGACATGATACCGTACTGTAGTGTGCTAGAGTGTTCAGTGGTTTAGCATATGGCAGTATAGAGATGCTGCAAAGTAAAGAAAGCAAGTGAAGGTGTTGTATTGTACATGGTGTTGTGAAATTCTGTTGAAGTTCAGGATTCCTTCCTCACTTGCTATTTTTGTCTTTGTTTTTCCTAGGCTTGTGACAAGCTAGAAAGAGATAGACTTTTATTATTCCTGAGGGAGCTGATGAAGAACAAGGTTTGTACGAACAGAAAAAGGAATTGATTGACCATTCCTCTAGTTGTGATTGGTTTGATTTTAAGGAAAAAGAGCGTTTCCATCATCAAGACCTCGTAAACAAACAATTCATGGGCTGGAATACAGAACTATGCCAAAGAGGTGTAGGTATTGCTTTAACGAAGGAAACAGAAGTGGAACATTGGTTGTCGGTAGCACATGTGAATTTCCATTGTGCTTGGTAAAAGATAGAATGTGTTTGACAAAGTGTCACTCATAAACATCATATTGTTTATGCATCAAGGTTGATTTTAAATTATTTTTCTCTGAAAAAGGACAGGTTTCCTAGTAGTTACAGTTCGTGATTAATGCTATGTGCTTGTAAATATGACTCCATTTTTACCAATAGAAAGGACGTGGGTTACTATATGACGGACATTATCTTAAAAAGTTTGGTTTAAGTAAACATCGAGAATCAACCGTATTTTGTCGTAATTAACTATGTTTCAGGCTGCTTAATGCTGTGCAAGATATTGTAAATTGTAGCCAGATTTCCTGTTCACAAGCGCAGTGACAAAAATCATATTGCGCCATCAGATTACAGACGAATGGCAATAGCTGCCAGCCATATTTTAAAATTGTCTTTTCTGAGGGGAATCGAAGATGAAAATCACCAAAGAAAGTGGAAAACTAATGTCAATATCCTGTGAATGTAAAAGGGGTAACAGCTGCGTGGTGGCAATAAGGATAGTACCATATTTCCTCAAGTGCACGAAGGAATTGTAGCTTTGTCGAAGCCATCTTGTTCCAAATGGAAACAAACAACGGGGGCAGCAAACCATGGGATTATGTTTACAGGATAAAGTCGTTGAGAAGTGTAGGAGCTCAAATCATTCCGATATAATGAAAAGTGTTTTAAAGAAGAAGTCTTTTGGATGTGCACCATCCAAGGGTCCCTGCCTTTTAATGTTTTTATTGGAATGTTGGTTCCCTTCGTAATATATGTTTAGTATGTCATGTAACACGACAATATTCCTTTTTGTCTTATCAAGCTTAATGTCAAACAATTCATCGATGCCAACGGAATGCGCCTTCTAGTAGACCTTGTGGTATTGGCGCATATGCATGTCACTAGAGCAACAGTACCATTACAGGTAAGGAGACCCCCGTTTGCTTTGAGATTGCTTTTGTTATTCACTAGTTCCTAGCCCATTCCTGTGTCGCACGCCATACATAGCTCATACATCAATCACTTTGCCTTTTCTTTTGAACAAAACCTTTAACACATTTCCACGAAATGTTTACATCGTCTACCTCGAGTTAAGAGATAATTAAGATCCACCGTACCGCCCTATTTAAGATTCAGTTTCAGTTAGTGTCCGTCCCCTTAATCCATTTCTTAATCTATCTGTTTGCTATGTTAGACCACTATGATTGAAGCCTCCGCTGATATGGAGCGTGATACGGAAAAGGAGTGGTACTACGGGAATGTGGAGAAGGAAAGACTTGGTCCTTTCAGCTTCCGTGAGGTAACTTTTGAGCATCTGTGGTATTGTATGACCATCATGCTTTGCAAAGTTAGTCAGAGTTATTGGCACCCTTATCAACTGAAGCAGTTGGCCAATGATGTTGCAAACGGCATAGTTCTTGGTAGACGGGCTGTAATGTTTAGTTTTGACAGGAAAGATGATCCTCTCTGAATATATTGAGCCATTCAAAGGTTTGCTTACAGACTTGATGAATACATCATTTCTACGTAATGAGACATTTCTATATTATTATTGTTTTATTTTTATGTGTGTATGTTTCTTTGTAGTTTTGTCCATATATTTGATATTTTAATTTGTCAAGTGGAGAAATGCCTTAACATACTGTACTCTTTTCTTTAGATGTTTACCTGATGGTTTACCCTCGTGTTTATCTATTTACTTATTGTACGTATATATGCTATTTTATTTAGAAGATTTTCAAAATATTTGCACCAATGTGGCACAGCCACGCATGCTCATTTAATGGCTCTCGTGTACCCACTATGATTAAGACTCCTTCAAGTTTGACCATAAGTTGAAGTTATTAAAATGGATGGATGTTTACTAGTGGCTGTGTCGTGTCCCAGATCGAAAGTTTATTTGCTTCATTTGTACCTAGCCGCTACTTCGTAGTTACGGGACACGAAATCAGTTGGCATCAGTTATGACGTGTGACTGCTTTTATTAAATGGCATTGTAATATCACATGGCCCTTTGCTGGTATTAAATTTTTAATTATTTTTTCAGTTCCACTAACAGTTATAGTGCCTAAGTTTAGATTAGGATGCTGCAATGACCAGCAATATCACATGTCGGCAAGCTGACCCTGGCGGATGTCGAGAATTAGTTCACGATATTACAGAACACATGGCCTACTAATATCTCACCGCCAGAGCTGCTGTGTTTATCGCAACAGCAAAAGCATTTCTCAACAAAGAGGACTAATTTATCATTTGTTATATTTTCAAAAGGCCCAATAGCCACCAAGCAAGTGATAAGAGCTCCTCTGTATACGTCAGTTGTTAGATTGTTTCTGATACGCCTGGGAACATGCGAATGTGACCCAAGTCCTGAAACCTGAAACATGGAAACCAGTTCACACACTAAGAATAAAAAGAGGCCTTGGTACGAAGTCTCGTTGTGGCAGGTAATGGGTTTGAAGCGCTTTGCTGTCGCAAAGTTTTTACGGTTTACTTCGACTCGGCTATTGGAACACTGGGCTGGTGGATTGGTGTAGTCATATACCTGCCCGTGTTTGATAACAACGCTTCGGACTAATCTTACATGTTACATCCTCATCAAAAGTGTAATTCTTGATTATCAGTTCCGAGATTTGTATTTTAAAATGTGTGAGGAGAACAGATACGTTGTGACTGCTCATGTTTCAAACATTTCAGTGATCACGTAACGCAAAAATATGATTAAAATTGCCTCCCTTCCTGGCTTGTACTCAACGGAAGCCAAACAGCTACAAATTTTTGAAGCGAATTTTGGTACGCCGACACGACCATAAGAGTCACTTACATTTAACACTAGAGTCCTTGATGCTGGATAAAGCTCTTCTGGAACCACCTTATTAGTGGTATTAACACCACGTATACCCCACTGCTTCCACTCCAATGTGTCGGCCCATTTTGCCACATTGAATAATGAGAAGATGATATCATAATAGCATGCTCAGCCCTTTTACTTCAATCCATACTAGCCTTTCATAACGATCTGAGTAACCCTTAGGCTGCCTTATTCAATTATTGAATCGTGATGTACTGGTCAGATCTCATCCTAATTATAATTTTGGTTTCATTTCAGATGAGGAACCTATGGAAAGAAAATATTCTGCGACCAACAACGCGATGCTGGGCTCAAGGTCTAGATGGATGGAGGCCATTGCAAAACATCCCTCAACTTAAATGGACCTTAATGGCGACAGGGACTGCAATTATGAATCAAAGTGAATTGGCTTGTGTCTGCCTCGATATGCTCATCAAGATTTGTGATTACTACCCGAACAGGTAAAGGACGTCTTTTTTCTGAGGGAGTCCCTGAACAACAGGAATATCTTTTCGCATGTGAATGAAATACTAGCTGACTGCAGTAACAGTATTAATCTTTTACGTCCTGTACGTCAACTGTGATAATCGCTGAAAAGGACGATGTTGAACATCTCCTAAAATGTTCATTTGTACAAATTGGAAACGTTTTTGTTGGTTTCATGACATTTGACGTACTGTACATCCCGTTTTATTCTGGTGCGCTAACCGTTAGCTACAGCAGCCGGTGAACAGGGGCACGATGAATTTCAACTTGCCCCTCTTTCACTTTACATAACGTAGTTCGCGCATAGGAGTAACCTCCTCGCAACACCTCGCTACCCAGAGCACCATCAGGGTATGGTTGAAAATGTGTGTGCCAGGATTCTGTGGAGAGTTTGGGTAGATAAAGTGAATGTTAGATTCTGTGCTGTGCGGGGTCGCCATTATAGGGAGAAAACTATCACTTTGATAGGGTTAAGTCCTTGTCTAATTTTGTTTTTCCCCCTGGAGGGTGGGGTGTGTGTGTTAACGACTGCCTATGTAGAGATTCTAGCTTAATTTACCTTACGAATGGTATGCATGTTATCATAGTGCAACAGTGTTTACATTTAGCTATTGAGAACCGTATTAAAAACAACATGTACTAAAAACATCAACAGGATCGCCAGAAAACACTCATCTTTACTAATGCCAGTCTGTAGTTGTCAGGGGGGTACAAACGTATCTGCTACACAGTTATGTAGTTTTTGAATAACATGTCGGACTCCTGGAAATTTGGGGCTAATTGACCAATGTTATAATGAGATTGTTGAAATTGTACGGCACTGTTGGTAAACTGAGTAATTTACTAACTGATATTGGCACGGAACGTTAAATTTACTTTTAAAGGGCTGTATGAATGCCTGTATTATACTCTGCAGGGATTCTGATGGAGCAATTGTAAGGCCACTTCCAAGAGCGAAACGAATGCTGTCAGATGCATCATGTTTACCTCATGTCGTGCAGGTATGTTGGATATGTATCGTACAAAGTGTAACTTAGAAACAAACTACATCAACCTTTTATGTTCTACAACAAGTCCTTTGAAGAGCAACGTGTTATTCTTTTGTCAAAAGTCAGGAGTCAGATTTTTCTTTCAATTTCTAAGTCATCTTATGTTTGAAAGGGTAACCAGCTACAATTGGGGACCCTTTACGGATTGCCTTATGGCTGTCAACATACTCTGCTTGATATTGTATTGTACCATTTTTCTTCCTTGCTTGTGTTATTTTATATTGTGCTACCCCTACGCACCTATTACAAAACACTGTAGGTATAAGCGTAACAAGGTATTCTTGTAATTTATGTTACCTTTTTTAACTTGTTTTTGGATAAACATCACTGAATCTTCATCCATTCCTTTTATTGTTTCTGTTTTGAACACGTGTGCTTACTCGGAAGAGTTCTGTCCTATTACTGGACCCCCCCCCCCTTGAATGCCCCTTCCTATTGTGTGTTAGTTTGCTATACAAAGAACCTAATAAAGTTTATATGTATAAAATAATTTACTATCAATTATATCTGATATTTATTTTATTTAGTATCATTTCTAAATCTGGAATCCTGTCCTTTGTAGTTCTTAACACTTCTATTGCCCATGGGCTGTGTTAGAATGGAGTGCGTTTATTGAATTAGAAATTGTAGACACGTAGATAGACACGTGAAAATACAATATCTTCGACATACGTGAACCGAGCTATCTGTATCATGCTATTCTGTTCTAATGAATGTATTCCAGGACAGTGTGTCAGCCAAGACAAATTTCAATTTTTTAACTGATGATTTTTATTCTCCAGCTCCTACTGACATTTGACCCAAGCATCGTTGAAAAGGTGTCTTCCTTATTAACCAACATCATCTTGGTAAGTGGCAGATATGGCTATAATGACCACAGGATATGATTCACCAATGATATAATTATATATGCAGTAAAGCAGGGGGGTGTTTGTGTGGGGGGGGGAGCAGGGAGTTAAAATTGTTTGGGCTCGCTTGTGTGCCGTTAACAAGCTATGCAATAACTATGTGATGCCTTTTTCCTTTCAAGGTTAAATCAGCCCTTAAATTTCACGCGATTTAGTATAGGCATGTACCATGTACCCGGAATAAAAAACTGCAAGTGCTGTCGGGAAGTTACTAGTATAACTGTTCCAAGCCATGTCATAGCTGGTGATACAACACTAGCATGGGTATTTGGTGTTGGCTGCTAAAGACGTCGTGGAGAATGATCTGACAAAGCATTATGACAGTGCCTGATTCACGTGGTTCTGTGCTGTATTCAACTAGTATTTTAAGCAGCCAAAACATATGCAGTACATCTATACTTGGCATGGACTTCGCAGTTATCTCTCGTACTTATTCTTAAGAACTGTATTTTATACAAAAGATGTGAGAAATATGTTTGCAAATTATATTAAGTTTAACCTGGACTCAAAGGATTATTATGTGTTGGCTTGTATTCTATCTAGATCCTACAATACGTGTTTTTCTATTGTACTCCTTGCTAGTTATTGCTCAAAAAAGATAGGATCTCCTAAACAGTCTCGAGGTTGTGTGAAAAGATACAACTGTGGATATCTGATAGACAGAGTACCGAGTTTGTACCGAGCATTACATCAACGAGGAGAATAAGTTGTTAATTGGTTTCGTTACTGGACCAGGGTCTATGCACAGATGATAGATCAAGGACAAGTAATAGGAGAAACCGACACAGTTGGGGAGCAACGTTTTTGTATTATGTAGAAGGGGAAGGGAACATATCGCATGAACCAGAAATGGTTGTAAAGGTGATTGTGACATCAGTCATATGTGGAATGTAATACCTACGGTGTCTTAATAACAAAACGGAATTTATGCCGATACAAATTCCATGTGTGTTTCAATGGTTTGCGTTGGTTAATCGATTGGTATCTTTTTGGAATTACTTGATGATTTCCCTAACGTATTTCTGCCATATTTTCACTAGGATAACCCGGTCCTTCCAAGATTGTACCAGAGTGGTGTGTTCTTCTTTATAATGATGTACACAGGATCGAATGTTATCCCAATTGGACGGTAGGTAGCGCTTGCACACCTACCCTGCCTCAGTTTTAATAACCCTGCCCAAAAAAGAGTTTGCTAAGAGAGAGGAAATGTATTAGCCTGTATTCTAAGGTGTGCTAGTTTACTAGCTGTGTGGTTGTATAAGTTTGGAATCCCGATGATTCTGAATGATTTTTATGCAAAATACAGTCACCTTCAAAGGAAATCAGGAGCTCATCGTAGGGCTGCCATGTCAACGCATATGCTCGTATTATCCGCTGCTGTACCGATGAGGTGTGCTTTTAGCGGACTCCTAGTTATTTATGTCATGCAATGCCATCTCATGTTGTACTTTGTAACAAAGGTAGATGTGTAAACGAGAAGAGAAGATTTGAAAATATAAGTTTGAAAAGATAATATAGAAAATTGAGAAGGTATTGGAACCCAGGACTCACGCAATCCCGTCCTGCTGCTCTACTAACTGAGCTACAGTGTCCCGTTGATAACACAGTTCACTTTACTCAGCTTGCCAGCTCCCGATCGTCCACCAGTCGACAGTGGACCAGTACCCAATCTCGAGTACCCCTAGAAACTTGACAATTTGCAATCCTCTCTTCTGAATGACATTTTGTGATTTTCAATGGATAAATTGATGGGCTGTGTGGCAGTCCTTCCATGGTCAAGTCACGTGGCGCAGAGAGGCTGAGCTCCGAATTTCATAGATTGTAAACTTAAGATAGATGGATAACGTTAGCGTTGATATTCCTTTTGATATAAAGAAGGTAATCCTAATACACAATTTAAAAGATAGCACGTGGAATGACAAGTGAGTGATAAATGCAAAATCCTATTTAATAGTTTGTTAGTAATATAGTAGAGCTCAGTGAAACTAGTGCTTGCTTTATAAAGCTTGCTTCATAGAATGTTCAATTATTTTAATCTTGCAATTATCACTCACACAACTTCAGTTTTAAAACAATTATTTCCTAACAGGATATTGTAACATCTTGACAACAGTAGATAATAATTTGTCACTGTGATACATCAATGTCTTGCAATCCTCTGCTTTCTTTGTCAGTTTGCCAGTTATAGTGGATGCTATCATTATGAACCAGAATGGTTACGAGGTACTCCTCAGTTATAATCGGATAAACATGAACAGTAGGATGCGCATTCCCTCAGAACCCAAAACATCTTGGACCTATCTCTTAAGATTACTAAAGTAAGGTCTTTCTTTTCTTGACAGATTTTTGCAAGAGACACACATGAAGCAAGCCTTCAGATCTGACGATGTAAGTTGAACCCCATCATATTGACATGAAATTTACACTCGCAGTCAACATTCTGTTGCAGCTGGGGCGCCAAGAGCCTGTTAGTGCTCCAGGCTGCGGCCTCCCCCCTTTGCGCGTCCTAGAAGCGAGGCTAAAACCTTTTTGGGAACTGTACCCTATAAACATCGTCACAACCCAGTTTACATCTTCAACTCCTCTCCATTCTCTCTGCCATGCTGCACTGTGGAGCAGGTTCATCTTCGGTCCCCAATGGGGAAATGTGTTTAACAGATGGGGCAATATTTATGTAAGAGAATTGATTACTTGAGAAGTTGATATTTTGGTGCTACATTCGACGTGTACTGATTACGGTTAGGATGTGGTTTGGATTTTGTAAATGCTTTGTAATTCGGAAGACATTGACATCAGTGCCCTCACTCTGAGCAGTTAAAAGCGTATGCAGAGTGAACTCGTAAATATGTGGCTTTCAAGAACGGTATTGTTTAGATTTTCTGCGTCCGTGTAACAGTGCAGAGAAGTTATCAACTCATGTTCACATTTTCTAACATCAAGAGGATGGTTCTTCGAAGCACCCTCACGCACGTGTTTTTGGAATTTGACAACGGTAACTACAAACGTGTAAATGCAGATATCGACCTTTTGCGGGATTTAACAAACTTTCTAATAGATCTGAGGAAGTCAAAAATAGACGAAACATTGTCCGAAATGTAGTTCCCTTTTTGGCGTGTTGTTCTTATTTACTAAAGGAAGCAGATAATAGCCAGCCATCTGCACATTGGCATTGACCAGATAAAACCCCCGAATAATATTTAAATTACATTGTGACACAAAAGGCATACAATGCACCATAATTACTGTTATTATTTTTCATAGAGTGCAACAAGTGAGATTCAAGTAAGGAGCATATTGGGACAGCTTCTACCAGAAGCCATGGTCTGTTACCTAGAGAATTATGGTACGTTAAAGCAATTTCAGTGGATTTAACTTTTTTCTAGTAATGGCTACAATTGCCTTGAGCAAATTGTCTTGTCGTTTCGTCACATCATAAAATCTAGTTACCTATCCATCTCTGATGGACATTTTACAAGCATCAGTAACAACATTGGCCGTACTTGTTACTGTTTTTGTATATATAGGACCTGAGAAATTCGCAGAGATCTTCCTTGGCGAGTTTGATACACCAGAAGCTATTTGGAGTAACGAGATGAGGTAAGAGTGACATTACCACAATGCAACAGTTGTTGAGAGCTTTTGGAAGATGGTATTATTTTTAAAGATCCCTAGACTTCGTTCCAGTTCCCATTGATAAACATGCAAAGGGTCATAAATACAAATTTGTTGAGCCATTTCATAGTAGCAGGGATTTTAAGGTGAAATTTTTTGTGTCCTTGAGTATTTGTCAAGTAGGAGAGAGTCTTATTTCAGTTGATTATCGACTGTTATATCGCATGTTACAAGTTTTTTGCTCATGTGGCCTACCCTTGAGGCTTTCTCCATCGGACTTAACAAGATTAGGGTGGTGAGGATGGGATGAATCCTATAGAGGTGGATAGTACAGGGGTATCACTAAACCACGTCGGTGTCAGTCGTGCACTCTCTTTTCAGTGTTACCTTCCAAAGCAAAACTTGATAAATATTTTTGTGGCTTTTACGCTTCTTAATTTTACCCGCAGATGTGTCTTGAGAAAAGTAAATTTGAGTACTAAAACAGTCGTGCGGTTTCCAACAAGATTGCTATTCTATGCTCTGTGCGGAAAGCAGACTTTCAACACTGCCATTTCAAATGGTTTGGTGAATTTTATTTTTATAGGCGCCTAATGATCGAGAAGATTGCGACTCACATCGCAGATTACACACCAAGGTTACAAAGTAACGTGAGAGCTTTGTATCAAGTAAGTGTATTCTAAATGTCTGTAAGTTGTGTCTACTTTAGATTCCATAATCACTGTTGCAATAGTGTCAATTGCGTTTTGAAAGATAGGTCTCGTATGTCTTTTAATTTACCCTGTTCATTTGATCTCTTGATGCTCGTAACCCATCATCAGGCGATCACACGCGGAAAAAATGACGGACGCGGTGGAATCTGACCTCGTACTTACTGTACTCCTTCTTTCTCAATTGACCTACTCTTCCAAGAGGGAAGTTGATTGATGGAAGAGTAGGGTCTCCTCGTAAACACTACATTGACGTAACAGAGTTGTGAAATTTTGATCAAGACCATTCAAGCAAGGTTCCTTCCCTTGGAAACGGTGGCCTTCATAAAGCATATATTTCCATAGGTACCCGTTCATACGCACCTTGGGGTTCATACGCACCTTGCGTTACAGTCTCTGGGTAGTAATGACTATGCATTCATTTCAGTTTCGTTGTGAACTGAATCTATGTTATTTTATATTTTTCATTTCTTCTCCAGAACTTTTTTGTTTCATTTTTGGTACTTTTCGTACCTTAGAGCCCCCCCCCCCCCTGGGGGCCCTTAATGAGGGAAGTAAGTCACATTTAAACGTGGATTCGCTGTTTATGTTTGTGCATATGTCAAGTGAGCACGGCCTCAGTTAATGTAATTTTTCACAGAAGGATGTGTCTGTTTAGAGGCCATTAGTCACTTTATGCCAGATAGAGAAACCTGGAACATACATGGAGTACCTAGAACCACTTTTGGTTGATGACATAAACTTATACAGAAAAATATTAACAACGAAATGAAGCAATGTGTTTCTACTTAGTACGCAGTTCTTATTTACAACCGGGGCAGCGGGGTTGGAGGGGTGGCAAGCGAAGGCAGAGAACCAACCCCATTTTGATCGACCAACTTATGCATCCATCTTAAATCTGGCTTTGTTATGCTTTGTATTTACTGTAGTTGGTTAACTTAAGTGTTTCTGTTAAGGATTTTATTTATCTGTTCAGCATTCTATCTTCATTTTTCGCTTTTAGCCTTTCATTTTACTTGGTTTTCTTCGTAGTATTGCCCAATACCAGCAGTTCAATATCCGCAACTTGAGAACGAGCTGTTCTGCAATATTTACTATCTACGTCATCTATGTGATACAGTTAGATTTCCGGATTGGGAGATTAAGGAGCCGGTACGTACTAGAACCGATAGCAAATTGTTATACGGACGACATAGTTCCTATTTTCTTACCTCCATTTGATATGTAAAAATCGGTTTTCATCTAAATTTGCTATACCCTGTTGCTACGACACTAAAAAGGATATACATGTATATAGTAACTCAAAAAACGTTAATGAAATGTAGTGCTGCAGTATTAGTTTCAGTCTTTCCTTTATGTGTTCCATTCTGACGATTTTGCTCTTTGAGGGGATGTCCGACGAAAAAGCATTTTCAGTGTAAAAATGGTGTCGGTACTTTGTGCAATTTTAAGTAAGTACTATATAAGCATTATTATTTGTAAGGACGATAACGCAAAGTAATTAGACGCTCTTTTAGTGAATGTGCATTGTTCTTACACATTATGTGATAATCTATTACAAATCAAGTTTTACTCCTGTCTAACCTCCACAGTAAATACAGTGTCAGCAACCTCAAGGGTCACAAGCTTACTCAATCTATTGATACTGTAACGTAGCAGTCCAACTTCCTCCAGCTATTTCAGCGTTTTATTACTTTTCTGAGCAGTACTTTTGTCCAAATTGTCCACACTACTTTTATGTCCGCGTGTTGGAAGTTGAAGTAAGCAGTTAATTCAAACGTACGCCAATTTACGAATTATTCATATTGCCCAAAGTTTTGTGTACAGTTTTGCGTACACTATGCAATTTCCGTTTTTATCTGTAGGTGAAACTTCTAAAAGACATCCTTGAAGCATGGAAAAAGGAAGTCGAGAAGAAACCTTCAAGTATGTCCGTAGATGAAGCCTACGAAGTACTTCGTTTAAAGAAGGGGCAAAGGTACAAATGAATCTTCACTACCATTGATTTCCTAATTATGCGATAGTTCAGTGTCAGACTTCATTTCTGATTATTATTATTATTATTATTATTATTATTATTATTATTATTATTATCATCATTCTTGGTCCGGGCACCTCGTCCCATTCGCCACCTATCATCATAGTCATCATCAGCTAGCTGTCACTTTAAATTACAGAAAATGGCCAAGTTATGTTACTTTGTTTTACTGGCCGACCGTTTTTGTAATGGCTCTGAATTATTTTTTTCTCGTTATCAGCTACGACGAAAGTTCGGTTAGAAAAGCTTATTTTAAGCTTGCACAAAAA
The DNA here is from genome assembly GCA_010016065.2 of Carybdea cf. marsupialis auct. non (Linnaeus, 1758). Lineage (NCBI taxonomy): Eukaryota > Metazoa > Cnidaria > Cubozoa > Carybdeida > Carybdeidae > Carybdea > Carybdea cf. marsupialis auct. non (Linnaeus, 1758). Next base: position 13,720 of record JAAAKL020000776.1, read on the forward strand.
TATCATCCAGATAAGAATCCTGATGGAAGGGTACGTAAAATGCTGTATTTCATAGACGTAACTTTTTATTTTTGTGCCTTTCATAGGTTAGTGTTTTGAGAGCGTCATACGAACATTTCAAAATTGTATCTTATTTAAGCTAAACCCATGTAATATAATAGGTAAACAAATGGGCGTATGTTTGTGAGAAAGTATGACTGATTCCAATTCCAACCTAGCCTACACGTACATCCCACCCTTCCGTAGCTATTACATCATCAAAACCCACAACAGCAGATGCAGGAATGACATAAGCCAAACGGAGCCATGCAGTTTCGTAAGGAAAATTCAATGTGCGTGTATCTAACACCCACAAAACTCGTGCTGCCATGGTAACTCAGATCGTATTACTCTGTACCTATTATTGTTTTGACGAAAATAAAGGATGTGGCCATAGCCATGACTCTATCAAGTTTCGGAAAATAAGGTGCTGTCAAAATCACCCCAAAATCGTCTATATTACTTGAAAGGACCGGACTGGCATAACAGGTCACACGATGGTCTGTTACTCATGGTAGCACGGTAATATAGCGCAGGTGGAGAACCTTGCAGAATGGCGTAAAACGTATTAATTTTGGATGGTAGGGCGTGGTAGGGCATGGAAAATGTAGCAGCTGATAAAGAATAATAGTGATGATGTCTGCCCAATATGTCAGAGAAATCACTGGAGGAAATTTTCTTGCTTAAGTAGTAGCTCAAGTTTGTATTCTGCTTGGATTTGGATCTCGCAGATGACTCATATTAAAGTAGTTCGATTTGATCGAAGTTCCGTTATACTAGACGACCTTCTTAATACCACCCCGTTGATAATAATAAGAAGAATAAGAAGTTGCTTGTGTGTACGAAACTGGTTACTTTATCGATGTTATGCACGTTTACTGTCGCTTCACATGTGTGTATTACATTATTGAATATGCGTGAGGATTGCAGATGTGATAACCAGCTGTGCCGTACTTAACGGCGGTATAGTTGTATTGGATCCCACCACTATGGACATGACATTGCGTAACGTCACTTTGTTTTGTAATAAATAACAATGAGCTAAGTTGAATACGCCCGTCGAGATCTTCAGAGAAATACCTTTCGTAACGTAGGTTAATCGGGAGTAAGAGTGGTACACGAGATGCCATCTTAAGAGGCTGATCTGGTTGAAGCAAAACCAATTTGAAAGAAGTAGCTGTAAATTTACTTCACAACTACGATAACAAGTATATTGAGAAGATGGATTGATCTATGCGTAGTAGCCAACGCGAGAGACGGTAGGGAGGTATACTGTCATGGACAAGATTAATCAGGAGTAGCCCTGATTTTCAGTATGGTGGCTTATTCGGAACAATACGGTATCGCTGTCTCAAAGCACTCTAGAAGGATAGTCAATTAGTTTTTACTTTTTCAAAATACCAAAGGATAACTAAGCAGGCAAATATTTTCACGTTACACCTCAATTAATATCATTATTCCAAGATGACTTTATCTTTAACAGACATCCATGCCTAAAATACAAAATGAAATCGTAAAAGTATATAACACTTACATCAAGCATAACTGTTAAGCATATAGGTGTCAAAATTTCTCAACCTAATATTCCGTTTGCTGCTTATATATTTTCCATTTATCCTGACGATGACAGGAATGTGCCATGCGATTACGTTTCGAATTATTGCCGTAATATATTTAATACACTTCCGATAGCCGGTAACCGTATAATACAGGATATCGACTTTATCGGAAGCATGTCATGAATTACGTATGTGCCTTGTTTTTTTCTGGTTGCGTATACTGCTTGATGCAAGGCATTTGGATGAGTGTGAATTGTTAGATGGTGCGCTAGATAGCAGAAAATCAAACAACTATATCTTATTTTATTGCCGCAACCAGACGGCTTGGACGCTTGACCCAACATTAGTGACAAATCCCACCCAGTCTATGCAAAGGAACTTCTTTTTTCGTCTTCTGCTCTAACCACACAGCTATGCTTCTTTTTGTTCGAAAAGATCAATTCTTATCGAAGTTTATCATGCCAATTGTGGCTATTGTGGCATGGGATACAAGAAACTTTTTGAGGGGGCATCGGTGATAATGGGGGTCGCATATCAGTTGGAGCCGGTGCCTGCTAATATGTCAAGAGCTGCATAGAAGTTTGTTGCATAATATGACATAATATTCCTTACTTTACGGTTTTTTTCATACAATTATGGCGTCGTTTATAGACTATTTATGACCTAATCTGATTTATTCTATTGCGGTTAGCTCGATTCAAAGCTACCTTATCGATGCCGTCCTGTTCTTTCTATTCACCGCCTTTCTTTTCATAATCCCATCGTTGCTAATTCCTGCCCAATCTTTCGTGTCATCAAGCTCATTCTTCTCCGTCCACCCTAACTTGTCCTCCAATCTTAATTTCTTTCAATAACTTTCAACGTTAACTCTACACCTGACTTCCTCGTGACGTGACTTCAATAAATGTTTTTTTAATAATGGTGAGGTTTTCAGCACACGTCTCGTATTGTTTTAGTTCTGTTTGTTTGGTTATTTTGTAGGAAATTTTTGAGAAAGTCTGCAAAGCTTATGAGTATCTTGGCAGCAAAGCGGCGAAACGAACCGAAGGCCCTGACCCTGAAAACATAGTCTTGATCCTAAAAGCTCAGTCCATTCTCTTTAAGAGATACAAAGAAGGTGAGGGTAGAAATGGTATTAAACAGTATTATTCCATGTAACCGTTTAATCGTACATATGCATGCAAATATAGTATAAGGAAGGGAGACGCAGGGGTAAAGGAGAAAGAATGTTGGAAAAGAGGAAAGATATGAAAAGCCCAACTTGCATATGTAAGAAGAATGTCGATGCTAACGTCATTAGTAGCCATTAAACGTGGAGAGAGACGAGAATAAAGAACAATTTTAATACCGAGCTGCCATGTGCTTGAATGGGTCTCAATGTTTAAATATCAGATCGAGTCAAATTTTTCTCTACGTTCTTTCTTGATTACAGAACTAGCCCCTTACAAATTTGCTGGTTATCCTATGCTTATCAAGACCATTAAATTTGAAAGCGAAGATAAAGAATTGTTTTCCAAGCCTACACCACTTCTTCCGGCAGCCACAGAACTTGCCTTTCATACAATCAACTGTTCTGCTCTCAACGCCGAGGAATTACGAAGAGAAAATGGCATTGAGGTGGGTCTTACTATAACTACAGTTTTGGGGGGTTTTAATTGAAAGTTTAAATGACGTCCCTTGTTATGGTGGTCACTCAACAGTCATGACAAACCACAATTTTCTGGTATAAAACGGTTGTAAATAAGCCAAAATTTGAACAGGTCTGATTTGTAAACGTCCACGTGAGACTAACGAATGCAAGTCTGTTGATTTATGGTATGTACTAGAAGGGTTTAAAATGTTTTACCCGAATGATCCAGACCCTCTATGACTTCCTGGTGGTGCAGCGCCGATGCATTCCCATCTTCACTTGGTTTACAGGACGAAGGCAATTTTGGCCTGTCAACAAGGGCTTGAGCCTTGCTTTATACAGTTAAGAATGAATTCCGAAATAGCTCTAAATCTCACATAAACAATGAAATATGCCCACAGATATTGATATGCCTTTATATTTTTGAAGAAAAATTATTTAAGAATGGTGACCACCCCCTGACCCCACACGCCGAAGCCCTGTATCTTAAGGGATGATTGCAATTTAACGTACATTAACACAGACAACACAAACTACTGAATTATAGGAGGCCGATTTTCAAACCTTTTCGTCGGATAGTACAACGTTGTACAATGTTCAGCATTAGTTTTGGGATTGCATGATTTCCAAACTATTTAAGTTACAAACTCACGTTTACTAAGCTTACAGAACTGTTTTTCTAATCTTTTTTTTGGACATTTTAAGTGCCCCAAGTGCATCTGAAACATGGTATTTTACCAGGACCATTTCCCCAAACTTCGTGTACTGTTTAAATTGATGCTTTCATTGTCAGCTCAATGGGGGATTGGGTACAATATTTATATTTGTCGATTGATGTTATAATAGATCTTTGATGAACCTGTTCTCTTACGTCATACCTTATGATCTGCTTACATCTATCAGGTGCTACAAGAAGCCTTCTCGAGGTGCGTGGGTATTCTGAATCATTCTACGGCCGCCAATGATATGACAGTGCAAGTCTGTGAACATGTGGCTAAATGCTATTCTGTAGCAGCGCAATTCGAAGGGTGCCGAGAGAAAATAACCGAAATACCGACAATTGTTAGCGATCTGTGCCGAATTTTATACTTTAAGGTACGTTTTTGTTGATTAGTACTTAGTTAGAGTAAGTTTGGAATAGTTCTTTTATGCTTATTGGGAAGAGGTCATTTTGTGGGGGTATTTGGCAAGCATGTAGCTGGCTGTGCCTCGTTTTTTTTACAATATGACAAAGGTGTGCTACAAACGCAATATTCTAGAGAGCTGAATATACTATCTTGACAGCTCAATTTAAATCCGTGAGATCGTTTTCCAGAAGAAACGATGTTCGGGTGGAGAGATGTAGTGAAGTCAAATGGTTTCATAATGTTTTGGGGGGGGGGGGGGGGGGGGAGGAAAAAATTTTTTTACAGTATATTTTTTTTTTATTAATTTTTTTAAAAAATTCAACAATTATTTTTTAAGATTTTCCAAAGATTTTTTGACCGGTTTTTTT
>JAAAKL020000776.1:18452-36714 GCA_010016065.2 Carybdea cf. marsupialis auct. non (Linnaeus, 1758)
AGGAGGGGGGGGGGGGGGGGGAGGGGTGGTTTTTTGTTTGTTTGGTGTGGGGGGGTGGGGGGGGGGGGGGGGGGGTGAGTAAATTATTCCTTCATCGAATGAGTTTGTTTAATTAGATTTTATAAAAACTTCAACAATTATCTTTTAAGATATTCCAAAGATTTGTTGACCAGTTGATTGCTTTGATTAATGAATTTAATTTGGGGAGGGATTAAAAGGGAGATTTCTTATTTCTTATGAATACTTTTCCAGTTTCATGTCCAATGTTTAAGAGGACTGTTACGATATTTTATTATCTCCATCGAGGCGACGTTGTGTGCCTTCTATCAAATTGGTTAGAAAATGTAATATTGTGAATCGCCTTGAGTAGAGATGTTGTAGTAGTGGGTTGAATTCGCTGGGGTAGCTGAGTGAACCTCTACAAGCGTAACTTTCATTGATACCTTTCCGTTTTTGTAACCAATTTTATATAAAATCTTTTGTATGCTCACGTTCTTTTTAGGGCCTCACACAACTTAGTTGTGTTGTGACAGAATGTATTAGCAACTTTAGTGTCGACTTCTGGTTACAGACACACTTATTACAGGTAAGGTTGCTTGTTTCTGTGAAGGTTGGGATCAACCGATATGCATTCTCTGAACAGTGTAGAATTTTTTATGTGCAAAGATTAGAGAGCGGATATTGATAGATGATCAGTGTTAAAAGAAGGAAAGGTTCCGTTTCATCCTTCAGACTTCGTACCGTCGTTGTGTTTGGCATGGGAAAGAGGAAAACACCCCTCGATTAGGTTTAACATAACTGGGGTTAGCGGTTTAGGCTGTTGATGTTGCCATCTATCTCGATGAGAAGGTTTAACCATCACTGCAAGTACTCACGTACAGTATGTCTCGACTATTGGAACGTCACTCATCCAAATGTAAAACTTGGTCAATAATTTTTTTTAATTGAAGCAGATTATAAGTTAAGGGAACGTTCAAACTAAATAACAAGTCATTTGTCCTATCAACTTTGAATGGAATAAGAAAAGATTGCATTTGTTTTTGTGATGTCAGTTTACAACCATCTTACAGCTTGGCACATCTTGATTTTTTGCCACACCTGTAAACATAAAGTTCAATATACGTTAATCGACGGCAAATGTTTTTTTGATGTTTGTCATGGATCATAGAAAGGACATAAAGGATTTAATCCACATTTTTCTGACGTATCCGAATGGTCCACCCGTAGACTGAGTTGAAGCAAGAGTATACTGTAGCATTTTGTACTTGGTACAAATGTGTCTTCAACCTTTAAATTGGCCCGATATTTTCTTGAATACGAGGCTGTGGTATTCTTTTTTTACGTCTGAGTTCTAGATACTAGTTATAATCTTCGACCTCCAAATCATCTATGAGAACTGATCACTTAATAATAATAAAAAACACCTGGTTAGTATCAAAGCAACATTGGCTTGTCAGTGGAGAATCGGATTAATGGTTGAGATAACGAATAACAAAACAACAAAGCACGTGCGGAAGGGATTCTGTGGAATTTCTTTGGTAAACATCGGACCGAGAGGCCTTGCCATGTCATTTCAGACACATGCCATAACCTCGATGTCGATGTCTTTTAAAAGTTTGAGGAAGGTCTTTCTTAGTTTCTGTAGGCCTATGGCACACGTACATTTCGATCAGCTCGATCTTATGCTGCTTTTCCCACTTCATCTTTAATTACATACTGACTTGTAGTTTGTAACTGATGGTGTATTTGAATGTATGTGTACATGGGTTACTCAACATGTTTGACTTGTCTCGTCCTGGGTTTCTCTTAGTCTGGCGCCCTGTGGCACTTGCTACTGTTTCTATTCAAATACGATTACACGTTGGCTGAAAGTGGAGTTGACGCCAGCAGTGATACTAATCAGCAGGTATGTCAGAATGATACCAATCAGTAGGTATGTCAGAATGATACCAATCAGCAGGTATGTTAGAATGATACTAATCAGCAGGTATGTCAGAATAATACCAATCAGTAGGTATGTTAAAATGATAGCAATCGACTGCTATGTCAGAATGATACCAATCAGCAGGTATGTTAGAATGATACTTATCAGCAGGTATGTTAGAAGGATACTAATCAGCAGGTATGTCAGAATGATACCAATCAGCAGGTATGTCAGATTGATACTAATCAATAGGTATGTTAGAATGACTAGTGACATACATGCATAATTACGTCAAGATAATTCTTCATACTAAATGTGTCTTAATTTGTGACTGTAGTAATTTCAAATGTAGATATAACCAATCCATCAAGTATCAGTTGTCTCAGAAAAACATGTGAATTTTGAATCTCAATGTGGTAAAAGATACATTACATTTTGATGATTCATGACTGGCTTTGAAGCACCAAGAATGTAAAATACATGGAAAATTCTGTTGTTTCTTTCTACTCAAATCAAGCAAGAAAACCGTAACTTTTTAGCAACATAGAATGTACCTTTCCTTTGTTTCTTTTTTCGTGTAATTCATGTAACCCAATTGAAGGCTGATTGTTGCTAAAGCATACCCCATTATGACCCTGAAATTCTCATGGACCTATTCCATATCACAACTGCTTTTCTGTTCTTTTGTTTATCACCTGTATTTCTGGCATTTAGGCCCCTGAGCTGTTGTAAGGTGTAAACGGCTTTCAATACTTAAATGTCACCTTGATAAACAGACTTTTCCAATTTGGGGGTTAGGATTGTATTATTCAGAGTTTCTAACGTAAAAGCGTGGCAAATCCACCGTGTTAAAGTACTAACTGTAAATATAGTCATAACCATTTGATATCTCAAACACCATCGTCACAAGGATGTATAACGATTATCGGAAGCTAGGAATAAATAATGAAGAGTCAGTTTGCATCTGATTAACATATTGATATTGATTAATAAGTATGAAATATTGATTGCTCTTTTGTTTCTTTTCTTTGCGATCCTGCTAATGCCTTTCTCCAACTGTCAGCCCCTGCGTTTGGCCTTAGTAAGCTCTGCACCCGTAAACTAATAGAACAGTAATAGACAGGACACTGTCACGGTAGACTTGACTTCTGTGTATTCATCAATACCTAAAGACGCCTTAATGATTTTGAGCCATTCGTTGTTAGGATCACGCAATAAGTCGAATGCACAATGTTCCATGTAAGAATGCGGTAACTTCTGTGGATTATAAAATTTCTCCCCTCGTACTTTCCATACAGGAAGTATCAAATCACCTAGCAAGACTTAGCGTTCGTGCTCTCGCCAGGATGGGAGGATACTTAGGTACGATTTGATGATAAAGTTTTTACATTTTCTGTTAGCTATTACACAGTTTAGACTCATATTCTGACGATTTCTGCGAAACAAATTTCGTCACTATGATCTTTTGGCTAGCTTGTCTCATCATCATACATCCAGTTAACAATCAAAAGTACTTTCGTCAAAAGTACAAGAGACAATTTCAGTCCAGAAAATGATCTCGATGTATTCCTTACACTCGGTAAGTTTCACAGTTCTATGGCATAAACTGCCTTAAATGTGCTTTATACTGGTTCCACATGCATTGCAGGTACGTATAGGGTCTTGATAATCATGGCTTTAGCAGATTCGTTTTGAACCGTAAGCCATTACATGTAGTAAATGGGTCGTAGAAGAGCATGGTGGGGTGGGGTGGGGGTTAGTGTTGTTGAGTGTTTATGACCTTTCAAAGTTGTAAAGCTTACAGACAAGATAGTGTTAAGATGTATTCTAATTGCTACATGCAATGTCGCAAAGTATTTGTTGGTGTTTACAAAACGTGCGTATTTTATTACATAAACGTACGTCGTTAGTCACTAAATGCATGACAACAAACGTTATCCGGCTTCCTCTCATTGCAGAAGGTGAAGAAGCAACCCCAGACAACCCTGCAATCAAGAAGTCTCTGTCGGCCATGCTGACCCCATATGTGGCAAGAAAGTTAACCAAAGAGTCTCCACATGAGGTAATCTCATCTATGCGCCGCATGGACACTTTGAGTCATATTCCGATATTTCGCTCATTGTTACCTAACCAGTTTGCATGAAGATGTTGTCATGGAAATATGACTACCATATCCACAAGTTTCTAATAATATGTTTCATCAACTCCAAAGCATGGAGAATAGATGTAGTTAAGATTAAAAATGATACACCATTAAGTTGCAGTAACCTGCAGGTTTACGTAAAACCCTAGCTTAGTTCGGGTAAAGAAGTACGCAATCTCTTAGACCCCTTACGTGCATTTCTATCTTTTCTATGTGTATCAAATATCAAGTTCAAATCGGAAGTCTTACGAGCTATCTCGCGAAGTCGAGGGATGGCGATGATTCCAGAAAAATGAAGAATCGCTTCGAAATGAGAAGTACGCAATGTTCACAAACCATTTCTTAGTTTACCAACAATATCATAGTCGTTTTGCCTTGGTACGTAGCTGCTGGAAGGTTTATGGTGCATATAATAGATTGTTTTGTCAAACGTGATACTGTTCATGCAGACCCTTTCACGGTGTATCCTTTTTTATATGTGTAATATAGGTACCGACATTACTTACTTTGATTTTCTTATTATCGTTTCTTTATTTTAGATTCTGAAGTTATTAAATAGCAACACTGAAAATCCCTACTTGATATGGGACAATGCAACGAGAGGCGAGCTGTCACACTTCCTAGAAAAACAGCAGACAAGTAAAATCAGAACGGTATGTATCACTAAGATTTGATGATATGTAGCATTGTCTAACACCCGTCGATAGAAGGTCAGTAATTTCAACGTGACTTCATGTTAATGGCATCTGAAGGTATAGCCCAGCATACTTTTGGAGTGGTGTTTCACTTGCAGCAGATAGCATTTATTCGAATGATTACTTCAATTTCTTTTGTTTGTGTTTCAAATGAGCAGCATTAGTTATTTTGTAGGAATCACTTGCTGGCAATTTGCGTACTTCATTCTCTTCATCTTTTCTAGGGTGATTGTGATCCCTCATTTGGAGCCGAATTCCAATTTGATTTACACAGCAAGGAGCTAATAGTAGGTGAAATATTCGTAAGGATTTACAATGAACAGCCGACATTTGTTTTAGAGGTAAGTTGTGCAAGGAGAGGTATCTCTTTTATGCCCATATTATTATTATTACCTGTTATGCTCTTACTGTGTTTTCCTTTAATTGCATAGCAATTATGACGAAATTAGACATATACATTGTAGAGGTGAGTGTTTATTTCATTTTCAAGTTTGGAAGTGCATGTTTTGACATGCGCATTAAAAGTAAGTAGATTACCTTATTATGGTATGGATCTATCATTGAGTTTCATTGTATTAAGCATTTCTAAGTCAAACGGTTTTGTGTTCGTAAAAGGTAGAAGTTTAACTGTTTGCAGTATAATTCCCTGCCATTTATTTTTACCGTAGAAACGTGCTGCAGAGGATGATTTTTGTTTGATTTCTTTCGATCAAATAGCCATAGAAACCCCGAGATGTATTGAAGATGTATTGTATTTTTGTTTATATCGGACAACTTTCATTGGCCAGTGTCACCGAAAACTCCCTTCTTACACGAAATATACATGGTGTTGTATATAACGCAGGGAAAATTAACGCAGTCATAAATTAGCGTGAAAATGAATTCGGATTGTTTATATATGACTTAATTAACGAGAATGCCTCAAGTGTAAAATTAACGTATGTTCAAAGCAAGAAGAGCGCGGTAAGGCAAGCGAAGAAAGAGAGAACGTTGAAGGAGAAATCGTGATCGAAACCAAGGCATGACTTGTACACATTTTTAAATAGACCATAATGATAATAATTACTGGGATGCAGAACTGGGAACGTGCCCGAGCTTAGGTGAGCATCAAACAAAAGATTAAATTAAATGTAAAGAGAACAATTCCCAGCTGATTGCATTTACGTTCAAATGTATTCACCGGAATATCCAAACTATATCGAAAGTTCGAAAACAAATGCCTTTTCCGAAATTTTAGTCACCAAATGCATATAACACATTATTAAAAGACGATATTCCTTTCTGTAAGAGACAGCCAGAAATCCCACCAAAAAATAGTTGCCATGGGGACTGAAATAAGAATAACCCGGATGGAAAGTTTAGGTATAGAATATGCGGTGTGATAGGGTATGTCTATGCAATACTTGAGAGAGTGCTTATAAATAGAAAATATATTGCTGAAAAAGTTTTAAAATTCACAAAGTGAAAAGGCTAGATTACGTCAAATAGCGTAATTCATGGTTGATACACCTTAAAGGTAAGTGCGAGCATAGTAGCAGACCACTGATTATGTAAAAAGTAACTTTAAGTTAGCATGAAATGTGCAAATAACATGTCAAACATCTAAGGAAAGCTTCATGTTTCCTCTCTGACGTTCACTGGTAGTGGCGATTCTAAATGCACTGTGTAGAGAAGTTTTTTTTAAGATGGTTATAAAGTATTTATGAGTTCAGTTTCGTACCAGCAGTTCAATCAAATATGATCAAATATAAGATGTTTATTAATATTTTTATAGGCTTAAATCACACTTCTAATGTTCTGTAGTTCATACTTGAACAATTATAGACGTGTACCTCAGTTCCTTACTTCCCAGAGAACTCAATCCTTGGTTACCTTTTAAAGGTAATTTGGTGACTCTCGTTAGTCTTTGTCAGAACTCAATCGCGATTCCATACTAGATATGCTCAACAGTTAACCGATACCTTGTTCCATCTTTTACAATAATACTAAAATACTGACTCTAATAACATTTTTGTGAAGATTTGAATTAGACTCCTTCCTCGGGTTTGCCACCGTAAGTACTGATACGTCACGTGCGCCAGCAATGACTGCTCGCCCTGGCTTGTGTTTACGCCATGTTTTCTGAGTGTACGAAAGTCCGTCCCATTTCTATACTAACATCTAATGCCTAAAATCCTCATTTCATTCTTAAAGCAACCTTAGATCAAGTGACGAACGTCATCGGCAAACTGCGACATAATTGTTGATTTTTAAATCGCAGTTTAAAGTTGTTGTTGCTGTTGTTGAAATTACAGATTAGTACGCTCGCAAATTTTAAAGCCACTAAGAAATTTACAATCTTAAATGAAGTAGGTGTACATTCTCAATTTGGCCTCTCGGACAATTACAATAAGTTACAATGAAGCTACGTGTCTTGATTTAGGTCCTTCGGTAGCGCGTAGAGAACCGATGAAGCAAAGCAATCACTAGGTGATCTTTTCTTACATATCTTGAATGAATTGCTGGTTGTGAAGTACAACAGTTGTGAAACATGTGTCATATTTTTGTAACTGCCACTAGGTTAACCCGGCAGTTTTAGAGTTTCCCTTTTATGGATGGCATAGACCAGGGCTTGAACGCATGCCATTTCAAAAGGGACTCCTGATCTACATAGTAACTTATCTTGGTGTTAATTTTGTCAACACATGGTACTAACACGCAGTTTCAAATTAATTGCTCTAGTGTTTATGGCAAAAGAAGAGTAAAATGCCACAGAAAATCAACTCTGAAAAATGTTAAGACGGCAAAATATCACGAGATTGCCCTCGTGGACTCGTACTAACACCAGTACGCATGGATTTTTTGAAAACTTTCTAGTTTTGATAACTATCAGCACAACAGTTGCTCTAGGATAATACGTGCGAAGATTAAAGACAAAATTGTTTTTTATATAGTTACCTGCTAGTGAATTCATTCTTCTTCTTTGTATTTTTTGTTTGTAGGAACCTCACAAGTTTGGTGCCGCTCTCATTGATTATCTTGGATCTCAAGCACAGGTAACTTTTAGTCATTTGAAGTGACGCTTGAAATGTTGCGCGTGCGCGACAGCCGAGACTTGTGAGGTTATACTGAGGTTTCACGACGTTGTGATATTTGCCTTGTTTTCATTCGTAAACCTTAACAAAAATGTTTTAAGAAGGTCCACTTTTGTTAGATTATGTAATAAAACAATCCAGGCGAATTTCAATTGTCGAGCGATATATGTAATCCCGTATTTTAAAGTAATACGAAAGGGGAAATATCGAAGCTATTTCACTCACAAGATTGGCGCTGGTTAAATGATATCATTATGACAGACGTTCTTGTTTCTCAATATCTATTGTAAGCAGTAGAATTAGAAACCAATTCGGTACCCCGTTAAATATAACCTATAAAAACAATATTTTTGTTCTCCGTATTACTTGTCAAAGAGCAGAACGTGTAGGTCCATTGTTGTAAGCATTTTCGACTGGGTACGATGGATGAATCTCCATGATACAGTACACAGGAGAGATAGGTGTCAAGAGGAAGAAGATGACGCAAAGAATTTCCTTACCCTTTCTACGTCATTTTTTTATGTTGCATTAGAATATCCAAACACAGACCACAAAGTGAAAAAATGACAGGAATAATTAACTCAAACGCCCCAGGATAAAACTCCCACACCTTAAACCGTAGAAGTAGTTATTTTCTCACATTCTAAACTGACGTTACCTGATTTGCAATTTGTTAATGATAAGTTAGAAAAGATAGTAGAGAAATAAAAAATGTGTCACCAATGGAGTAGAGCTCGTGACCAACGCATTCGCTGCTTGCGATTTACCAAGTAATCTAGGTGAGCCCCGCCGATAACATGTTCAAGGTTTCCAGTCGTTTCAATAGCTCCCAAAACTCCACCGGAGGAATAGCGACATCCAGCTCTACGCAGTTTTTGGGACCAGTCTCTCTGCACCATGTGAGTTGACCATGAAAGGACTGCCATGCGGCATATCATGCTATCCACAGCCCATTAGAAGTTAACAAGTGTTTTTGAGAAGAGAGGATTTGGAATTATCAGTTTAATAGATACTATATAGATTAGTTACTTATCTATATTTTATAGATACTAGAGAAATAGAAAAACACGTTGTTGATGGTTCCTTCATTGTTCTGTACGTGCTTATGATCTCCTTTCTATTATCTTTTAGTATCTTCACTCTCTAATGGCTTTAACGGCGTCAGAAATTGATACCAGTAAGACAGGAGGACATAAAGATAGACTTGACAGGATAGGAATGGCACTGGAGGCCTTACGAAATGTTATTAGGAATAGCCCAGGTAAGATACGTACTAAAGTATTCTTTGAGTTTGTGCTTGGGTGCACCCGGGGGGGGGGGGGTTGAATACATACAGTTTGAAAGCTAAAATTTTCCTGCGGACCCCTGACACGAAAGTGGAGGGGTGTGGTTATATAACGTCACTTTAGCAGGAAACTTTAACAGGGCTTTTAAACTGGACAGATACTTGGCAGATTATTCAGTGGGGAGAGGGGAAGTTGTTACCTGCCAACAAGGTTATGTTCATCGACTAAATAGAACTTCGACCCTCTGGGTAGCTGTATCCCCAGCTCGTACCATAGGCAACAACGTACATATGAACACCGCCGTCCCACTTATATTTGTAGTTGTGATTGTTGAGTCGAGTGTATGTTTTAAATGATAACTTTTTTCTAGTTTCTTGTCACCTGATTTTGCTGTTTCTAAATGTGTAATGATTCAGTAATGATTGTTTTTGTCGTCACTTTTATTTTAGGTGTGGAAACTCGTTGTATTGGCCATTTTAAACTGTTGTTTTCCTTGTTGAGGCTGACAGGTGCAGCCAAACTACAACAATTGGCTCTTGAGGTATGTAATAAAGGATTTTTGTAATGTGATCTTCGGCTGAAAAAAGTGGTGAGTTCTCTTTCTCGTCTTTAACTTCACTTCCCTATTTATCTCCTTTTTTACCGTCTTTTTCTTCTTCGCTTTTTGGTCTCCTTTCTTCTATTTTCCTTGGAAATTTCCTGTTTTCTTTTTACTTCCACTTATTGTTCGTTTCTCCGTTTACTCTATTGTATCATCTCCATTTTCTTTTCTACTTCTTTCCCATCTTATTTCTGGTCTTTTTTCTGTCGTCCTTACTCTTTTTTTCTCGTCTCTCTAGCTTAGCCTTCTCCTCCCCCCCCCCCCTCACTGCCTCTCCGTCATTACCCCGTACATGTTCTTCCATTTCCTTTTCTTATTAATAATTAGATATTTGTCCTTTTATCTCTGTCTTTGAAGTCTTCCTCTTTCCCACCTGGCCTTCCACTTCTCTTCTCTTTTATGACAAGCTTCGTAAGATGTAACCACGAGCACAGTTTATGGCTCCCATTCGATCCCATCAAACCAGAAGATTTCAAGATTGTCTGCCTTCTGCGGTAATATAATTTGTAAGTCACCTAATCGGCAACGTTATAGTGTTCTTACAAATGATTTCATTATGATCTTCCTTACAGGTTATTGCTAGTGTTACAGGAAATAGTAAATGTGTAGCAAACATTGCAGATGCTGACGTATTGGCCTATTTACTTCTTATTATCCATACGTTGCCTTCAAGTAAGTAGCAAAAAGAACTCAATCTATTTGATTTTCGTTTTATTGATGTGGGAAGAAGGGTTAAGCATTTGATTTGATGGAGGAGGAGGACAGCCTTTTTTAAGAACCATTTGTATACTCATTGCGATAAATTCTATGATTTGATCTCCAACCAAGGGACATGGGGGGATAGAGGTGTCTCCAATTATTTGCTGCCTGAATCAATAAGATCATGGATTGTAAGTAACTGAGGGAATAACTGGGAATACATTCTGGAGTGATATAGCTATCTTATATTTTCATCGCTTGTGGAACAATCGATCCAATTATCCAGTTCTTTGGTCAGTAACTTTTATACTTGGCCCCACCATACTTTGTACCTTTGTACCGCACTGTCATGTCATACTTCAGGTTCTGGCGTGAGTGATGTTTTGTGGTACTTCAACACTTCCACTACGTGTATAATAGTTTTAATGGCCTTCTGAAAAGTTTGTTTCAGATTGTTTGTTTCCTATCTTAAATATGTCGTGTCGTATTTCGTTTGCCCTGATATTTGCAAAGGCTCTTTTCAATGGCTCTGCCACCCCCCCCCCCCCCCCCCCCCCCCCCCCCCCCTCCGTCCTTTTCCGCGTGTTTGTTGTTTCTTTTTTTGTGCTTGTTTTTTTCTTTTTTTTCTGGCTCTCCCCCCCCCCCCCCCCCCCCCCTTTGGTTCACAGTTCTATTTGTGTAGTTTGTTTGAGCTGTGTGATGGAATCGCCATCTTTTCGTCTTTAGTATCCGTATGTATTGTTTGATAGGCATTTACTTCCGTACCTCTTATTGCAAAGGTCTTATTTTTGTTCTTTGCTCCAATTACAACGTATTTACAAACAATTCTGTAGGCTGCAGTATGTTCTCCAAGGTCTTGACTTTAGTAATTTCTTAGTTCAAAATTTCACAAAGAACGGATTCATTCCTGCTAAACATTTTCAGCAGACGCAAAGTCGCAGAAAATCGTTTGTGGTGAAGATGGAAACATTTTCCGGAGAATTTATTAGATAGGAGAAGATTGTAATATATCAATGAAAATACTATTTGTATATAAATGACTCATTTTCTGTAACTCCAAAACTGTTTTTATTTTTTTTATTTTTTTTTCTCTCTCCTTTTTTCTTTTGTGGTAGTTGTTATTTCTTTGTAAATCCACCCAGAAATGTCGCTGTCCCCAATGAGCTTGCCAGGCGACAACAGTGAGAATGTTATCAGTAGAATAAACAAATAAATGGCATTGAAGTAAAAAAAGAATTGTAAAATGCTTGTGTTGCAAACACATTCTTTTGTTGGTAGAGGATTGTCCTGTTTCAATTTTTTGTGGTTGTAGTAAATCCGTTATATAACTCAATTGTTACCTCTTTCTTTCTTCTGTAAAGTCTGACTGTCATTTTGAATTTATCTCGATACTTAGGTCGTTTGGTAGTTTTGGAGACTCTACATGCCTTGATGTCAAACACCAAAATTGTCAAGGAGGCCATGAGTAAAGGTATGTATAGTTTGCTGCTTTATTTGACACTTCACTATCAGGATGCATTGAATTACTGAATGAGTTCAACATCATTCTGAACGGTGCTATTATAACTGACATAATGGTACTTGATACAAACTTGACACAAATGATGACAGGTCTATATCAACAATCTAGACCTCATGATGTAAACGTTCATTTCTCTTCGATTGGAATAAGATTTACGCAACTTGATAATTATTTTACGGGTTTTTTCTTGATGCCATGACCAGTGTTTCGCAGAAAGCTTAAGGTGGATGACGTCTCTGCCGTTATAGATTGTTGCTTCCTACAAGCAAACTCACAAGTTTTCTTTATCCACGAGCATTATTACGCTAGGCATCGATTTTCTTGACACGTGACTACAAGCTCTATGTTGTAATAGCCAAATAGTTGGTTGCATTTTTCAATCACAGATATTATGGTTTAACCATTGTTTAATTGACAAACAGGAAATAGGACGTCATGCTTTTCTTTTCGTAATGGCTATGATTCTGTTAGAGCGCGGCCTTTGAAAGCCAAAAAGATCAGCTTAGGAAGAACTACAACTCAAGTAAGTCATTTGTGATACGTATTTTACACTTTTATATTTTAGGTGCGGTAATTTATTTGCTAGAGTTATTTTGCAACTCAACGAATCCGAACGTAAGGTCAAGAACCGCGGAGCTATTTTCAAAGATGATGGCTGACAAGTTGATTGGGCCTAAAGTTAAGATTGCACTGTCCAAATTTCTACCAACGATTTTCATGGACGCAATGAGAGACAGTCCGGAAGCAAGTGTTCATATGTTTGAAGGTACGGTGTTTAAATGCTGTTTTTATTCTTCTGTTTATTTATAACTTGTAATTCTACTTGGATCATAATTTGATTATGGGTATTTGATACAAGTTTAGTCTAAATGGCTACTGGAGATCCATCTCACGTGTGGTCAACGATGAGTAGTGATTAGCAGTGGATAGAAAACGAAAGCTTCCGGAGATACAATGTGGAGATGAAAATGAAAGGGCTGAATTATTTGTGAATAAACCGTTCTCAGAATTTTAGAAATCTAGAAATATAATTAGGCAATCATCACTTGCCGATTCGTTGAATTTGGTTTTTGAACGGATCGGAAAGTTGATGGTATGTCCACATCGTTAAAACTTGGTTTACTGTGTTGTAAATATTATCTTTAGTTATAACTGCCATATAATGTAGGTTTGATTTCAAAGACGTGTTAAACACTTGCCATGGCTTTATGTGTGTTACAGTAAGCTAGTTGCATGAGTATACGTTGTAGGCTACGTATATAACAACCCATTCCTCGCCAATTTTTAGGAAGTTCCTAGACGTTTTCTATCTTGTGTTTTTAGCGAACCATGAGAATCCCGAGCTGATCTGGAATGACGAAGCACGAGAAAAAGTATCAGCAACAGTAAAGCAAATGAAAGATAGGTACGCACTGGGTTGTTACTGTGGGATACGTATTTTAGGAGCTGGTTAGAGTTTAAGCACTTGCTCAATATAGATTGAGATAACATGCCATGATATTCGTTACATAGCTGCTGTGAAGATGGTATTTCTGAAGATCCGTCTGTCATTAATTATTCATTTCTCTATCGAGAGAAAGCGGACAACGCAGTAATCTGAACACATTCTAGAATTTATGGGCCAAGGCAAAACGTAGTCTATCATGTAGTTTATATGTAGTATACCACCGCTACCTTGTTATAATCTTAAAAACTTGAACCTGTTTCTCTCTTACATCCTGTCTATAGGCATTATTTGGCACAAAAAGATGATCCATACGTCACGTGGAAAGTAAGTATCATTGATCAGGGTAGCACAGACGTGTGCTGCTCATCGCACGTTGTTCTTAAAAAGAGTTAGAAGTGGGAACTTGCGCGACGGCATTAGAACAACAAGTTATAACAGCAATCGCAACTTCATGCCGCAACTCTGGCAAGTTCAGGATATTTGTTGTCCGTAGCTGACATGATCCAAGAGTTAGCAGATAAATTTCCTAATGTAATCTCGACGTCATCAACTCAAACATACAAGCAACGTGTCTCTGTCTATGTGTAACTTTACAGTACAACATATTCTGATTTAACTACAAAATGAAATAACTAACAATACTCTATGAAATGTTAGTAGTAAGATCTTTAATGACGATGATGTGTTCTTTCGGCATGTTCTCGGTGGACGTAAAAACAGCTCAAGCCTATTTAAATGTTTCCTGGCTATTCATCGTGAGAACGAGGCTGTGATAAATATGATATGATTTGCTATGGAACGTGCACAGGACACACGTATACAAAACTAAGACGTTTCCATTTTAAAATACATATCAATAGCGCTAAAAAATGGGGAAAACCCCAATAACGGTGTTATTGACCCAAGAAAAGACCTGTTAGTACTGCCCTTGTTATTAGGGTACCCACAAGATTTTAATGTTGACGTATTTCAAATGCAAAGTAGTGGGCTTGTTGTTGTTGCGCAAACAATTTCAGAGAGAAATTTCTAGGAGCGCATTGTGGTAAATGTGGAATGCCGTATACGACTTAGATTTAGTAATACTTTTATAGTAGTTTAATGTTAATATGGCATAACTTAGGAGACTATTGTCGTTGCCAAACAATTTACATATATTAAAACATTTTTTGTTACTTCTTTGGCTTTAATCTTTGAACGTTTTGAGTACCTCTGCAGGAGTTGAAGATTTCTCCCTAAGTCCTTTTTGTGTGTTATCAGCACCTGGAGTTGAAAGGAGTACAAGCAGAAGGAAATTCACTTGAGAAACTTCGCTTTGTAACTAATCTCTTTGTACTGTATGTGTCAATTCCAGCTGCCTGACGACTTCTCCATCATATTTGATGAAAATGAAAATGAACTTATGGTTGGTGGTGTATTCTTACGTCTCTACATTGCACAACCAAACTGGGTGAGTATGTTGTACATTTACCAAATCATTTTGCTGCGTGGCCTCGTTTTCGAGACAACAAACAGAAGTTAACGCCTTTTACTGGACCGTTTCACAAAGAATTAAGACTGTCTTTCTACAAGTTTACAAACTTTAGCTGTAAGCAACACAACAGACATGGCCATTGTATCATTTTTTGTGTATTTATTGTGACGTGCTACAATTGTGGAACTATTTAATATGTTTTCAGCGAAAGGAAATAAGCCATGTAATGGTACGATTTGGTTGAAAGGGTTCTGAAGATCGTAAACTAATCAAAGCTCAAAGTGTTAAACTGCCATCATTTATTTCATGAACCAACACAACAACATGTTGGATTAGAAGGTTTATTCAGTTAGGTAGTGTCTTTAAAAGCACTGATACAATAATTGTATGGTTACATATATGTCTGGTTTTATACAAGGGTGCCTTTAGTAGGAGGGGGTATTGCTCAATACCTGTTGTATGGACAGAAATTTAAGAATTTTTGCACCATTAAATTTACAAGTCAAGAAGGCGGATTTCACTCGAAACTATTTTTACATCCTTACGGTGTTATAAAAGTTATAAAGGAAACATGTCAAGTTATAATTGATGAGCTTTTGATGTTAAAACAGGTAGAAAACCACATTTAACAGACTCGCCCATGCTCTAGACAACGTGGGTTATTCGATTTTAGTTAGTTCTGCCATCGGATTTCTGGACTGTGCACCTCTTTTATCGCTTTCTTAGGTGCTACGTAAGCCCAAAGAATTCATGGTATCCCTCATGGACAAATTTGTGAACCTGACGAAAGCGAATTCCTCCAAGGTAAAGAGTTCTCCAACAACTGCATTGTTTACTGTTGTGTTTGCCTGACAATGTTTGAAAATTATGGTAATGTAAAGTCTTGTGTTTCAATGACAAATAGTAGGCAGGTTTTGGTTTCCTTTGAAACCCTGTTTGTCAATACACCCATTCCAGATTGGTTAAACATGGTATAGAGGTGGTAGCTATAGCTATCAGAAGCAGCAGGCGCATCATATCATCATCATATCATCATCATCGTCATCATATCATCATCACCATCACAATCATCAATATCACCATCACCATCTTCATCACCATCACCATCAACATCATCATCATCATCATCATCATCATCACTATAACCATCATCACTTCCATCATCATCACTATCATCATCACCACTATCATCATCATCAGCACCATCATCATCATAATCATCATCATCATCGTTACTGTCATCATCATCATCATCACTATAACCATCACCACTATCATCATCATCACTATCATCATCGTCACTATCATCATCATCACTATCATCATCACCACTATCATCATCATCATCATCATCGATACTGTCATCATCATCATCATCATCATCATCATCATCATCATCACTGTAACCATCATCACTATCATCATCATCACTATCATCATCATCATCATATCATCATCATATTATCATCATCATCACAATCATCAATATCACCATCACCATCATCATCATAATTACCATCATCATCATCATCACGATTATGACCACCACTTCAGTCATGATTCTTATGAAATAATCACAGATAAATGAGTGAAAACATAAACTCGAAAATTGTAGGACGTGTAAATGCGCCTAAGAAGCAGAAGCACAAACAGAGCAGTCACGAAATATTTGTAGCTGTTGATTTTAGAATACGTATAAATTTGTTACTTTATTAACCGTATTAAAAAAATAGTTCTGCACAGCTTTCTTTTCTTTCCCTTTTACGCCAGTCCTTTGCTTAATAACTGGTGTTGCATTGTTTAGCATTGTGCAAGGGTTGGTGCTGTCAGGCACTAAGTAAAAGAAGATTTTCCTCTGAAGCTCTTACCTTGTGTAGAAGACAGTTAGAAACTGCTGCCTTCGCGGTTGACAGCATTCGTAATACATTAATTTTTTAAGTGCGCGTGGCCTTCAGTAAAATGAGTACCCTGTTATTCACTCGTAGACGGAAATGTTGGAAACAGTTACGCAGGCAGTCGTCTGTCTCTTCTCAGCCCAGCCACCTCTAGCAGATCAGGTACGTGAGAAATGACACCCATACAGCATCGTTGTTTTCATCTTAGATTGGTATAGCAACTGCGAGACTAACTGAAGGGAAAATGATGTTTTTTCTTAGCATTGATGAAACATCCCCTCAACCCCTTTTTATAGTAACTATGCACGTCAACCCTAAAGACTTCATAATATGAAAGTTGTGAAGGAACATCACGGTAAAATGGTCATCGTCAAGGTTTGCCCAAATCATTTAGCTGAGCGATAGATTTTATCTTAACTAAAGAATTATATATGTCTGGTCAGGCATATCATTACTTCCATTCAGTCTGTACTAGAAGGGATCGTCAGTTCCTTTCATGCGTCCAAAATCAAGTTACCTGACCAACAATAAGATCCTGTATTGTTTTTGTTTTGTGTAAGCTAGTAAAATTTCGATTTGTTTTCTTTCTTTTGAAAAATTGGAGCGAAGTTGAGGTAGGCGTCATTCCCAGTGTGGTTTCATTCCGAAAACACCTCTGTATCCGCTTGGCTATATGATTTCTTGCTTTTTTTACAAGGGGATTAACTTAAGCGTGTATTTCAAGGCCCCCCCCCCCCTCCCTCCTAAGAAAATGTTCGTTATGCCGAAAGTTAGACTCCTTTCAACATTGTCTTGTGTATGCCTTTGTTATGTATGTACGCAGGTACCGGCACTGGGACACATTCCTCAGATTTTTCAAGTCATGGCATCGCAGAATAACGCTATTCCTAAATCGGCTCTGCAAGTAATCCATGTTTTATCAGATAACGAAGTAAGTGACGATGTGTCGGTGATACTGTTTTTGTTTCAGCACTGTTGTAGATGTTACTTGCCTTACTGTTAAAACATTGCGTTTTTATTGAATATTATAGCAATGTGTTCTGTTCTAGTGGGTACAATAGAAGCAGTTTAAGTTCCCAAGTGCACAAAGAGGAAGAAGAACATAGTTCAGGTCTTTACTTTTCTCGTATTGTAGCAATCCAGATCAATGTACTGCTTTGCCAGTTCCAGTGCATCACTACGTTACTACATTTTGAAAGGGAACAGTTCAATTGACTGCAAACATGCTATTTGGCCATTGAAGGCCAAATTTTGTGAGTAGGCGATGTAGGTATACTGTGCTGGTTTCAATCACGGCAACTGATGATAGTCAATGCACGATGTGTCATTGAGTTGTCTTGAATTTATGTTGGTTTCCTATTTTATTTTCCTTAATTTTGTTTTGAGTCAGCATTCACTTTGATTGACTTTGTCTAAATACCATATCATTTTGATTGACTTTGTCTAAATACCATATCAGTTTGATTGACTTTGTCTAAATACCATATCAGTTTGATTGACTTTGT
>JAAAKL020000777.1:0-33810 GCA_010016065.2 Carybdea cf. marsupialis auct. non (Linnaeus, 1758)
ATTTATTCTGTAACTTTACAGAGAATTCAGCTTATACGGTGTACATATCATTCTCACTGTTTTCACCCATTACGACGAGGACAGCAAGATTTTAGAGGTGTGGAACTAGTACAACGACAGTACAAACATAGTCAACATACTAAGAAAAACAACACAAACCAAAAAAAACAAAGAAAAGGAAAGGGAAAGAAAGTAAATAAAAAAAACATAACTTACACCAAGGAAAAAAACAACAACAACAAACAACAAAACAAGCCAACTCTAATTAATAATGATAATAATAAAAATCTTTCTTATATAAAAAAATCTCTCTTATATATAAAAAACATGTGTTAATGATGACGTCATCATCATCTCCAGTGATGAATGAGCCACAAGCCACAGAAAACATCTAAGAAAAAAGTCACTTAGAATAAATCTTTATTTTTCTCTAAAAACCCTGTAAATTCCATACCAAATAGCTCTCTTTACTCGGTCCCATGTTTTCCACCTTTTAAATCTGAAGATATCAGCTGATCATCCTTTTTGATAAGCTAATGTATTCCTAGAGTGAGACATAGAACAATATTCACGTACTTAATTGTCAACTTCCGGCTTGGCTGTAATGACATCATCTCCAATTTCCTTTCGATAGCTAATAAATGAATCAACACTATCGCCAGATTTCATTTTTAAGTGACATATTTTAACAAAGTTTTAAGCTTTCATTTAACTACCCTCGATCCTACTCCCTCTGATCTCAAAAATTCCAGAGTGGATTGGGGTGCTACTTTACTTACTTGAAATTCTTGACTAAGAGGAACATAGCAGGCGTAAATATACTTTTAGACTCAGTTGATTCCTTAGATGGTAGATAACCATCATGTCGTGATTTGTCGTCTTTTTTACTTTCCGAGCTAAGTTTTGAGATTAACTTCTCCCATCTTCAGGCTAATTGACTCAGAAACCTTTCACTGAATTTATGTTGTAGGATTCTGGACCTCCGAGGAAGTATGTTGAATGACAGTCTTTGCACCTGCATTCTGCATCAGAACAGTTGTATCTGACAATTTTTGTCATCTTTCGTACTTTGATATTAAGGTCACTTACGTAGGGTAATCAAGGGATTGATAAAATGGTTGTTTTATATTCTTTACATCTTACGTATTCCACAGAAACACACAGTTAATTCCAGATCAATTATAAAGATGAGACGTGTGACCTATCTATACTGTAATTCTGTGGAGGTCTGGCTGAATAATTACACAGCAGAACCCATTTGAGTTCACTATCCCAAAGAGACTGTCAGGAGTGGTGGCCATTTACCCACGAGGTATGTCGTTTGTATGTTAGCATTGTCTGAAAGACCTCAAAATTCAGAATGGTTTTGACAAGCTACACTCACTTTGATCAGTAGGTGTTTCGACATCAATGCCGTTACAAAGGGAGTGTAGGGGACAAAAAGGACACGTTTCCCTAACTTGTCCGAAGGAGTCAATACCGTAACTTGTTCAAGTCTGACATGAAAAAAGTGAGATTGCCTTAAAGTTAAATTTTAAAGTCAGGAATCATGTATTTTTATTTATTTTGTTGATATGGGAAGGAAAATCTTGACTGATAGGAAACTTAAAAATAAATAAAACGGTAATGTTTAGATTATTGCTGCTTTTTGACAGAGTTAGCGATGGATGTGGCTGCAACTTTACAAGATATATTCGCTTCAAAACAGAATACAGTCCCTCAATTTGTTTGTCTACTAGACTGAAGAAGCATAGTCACACTCCTGATCAAAGCCAATGCATCAGAGAGTGGTAAACTAGCAAATTTAGGGACCCTTATGTGAAAGTAAAAAGTGCTCTCTCCAGGATTGCTCAGCAAAAAAACCGAAATGAGGTTGAGAAGTTTTCAAATAATTTCAGGTTCCATATTATTGTCAGACAAATGAATAATTAATGTGGCGGACATATCTCACTTCTATACTTTCCTCAGATAACTTTCTATACACAGCAGTTATAGATTTGGAGGTATCAGGAAGAAAGTAGACATCAGGAATGTTGCTTTTATGTCACCATGACTCAAAAAGTACAGTAGCACGCAGTGATTCTAAATGATTGCATTCTTTTCGTTTAGAATTTTTATGCTTGAGTATATAAAGCATTTTGTGCTACAGTTATATTGTCGATAGGACAATTATAATCCAAACTGAGTCATGAAATGGTTTTCAAGCACATTTAACTTAGTACCGCAGAGTTGCACTACCTGTGTTTTCTACTCGACATTAAATTCTATTATATTGACGTGCTATGTCTGTTACATACTTCATCATCAAATCCTGGAAACTAACACTCCTTAAGATTTGATATATGGAGTTCTCCTTGGTATAAATGTCACGGATCACCTCTTGCGATGAAATTTAAAGAATTTCCCTACCAATGTAAACAATGCAGCATACAATGCTGTTATCAAGTTTCAAAAAAGTTCCCACAACAATAAACACAGGCTCCGGACACTATTGCCCCCATTCAATGAGGGAAGCAACTGATGAAAAACCGGTAACCCAAGTAACAAGTCCATGTAAGACATATCGGTGGTGAAGCGATGACTGCAAGACGAAAGCTTGAAGGGATTGTTTTTAGCTATTAAGCATAGTTGCCATAAAATCGCGAAGAAGGCAAAGTCTGCCTGGTTCTAGAAAATACAATACTGTTGTAGCACTGTAGTAGTAATCAGATGAAAATATACTTTGTGTGTATGAATGAATCCGTATTTTATTTTATTAATTGACTATATTATTTTTATTTCTATCTATAATTGTGATTATTACTCATTCGCATTATCATTATTATTCATTATTATCGTAATATTATTTTAGTCTAGTCAATATATCCTACCATACATCAAGAGCACCTTGTTGACTGAGTCCTGTCCTGTCCTGTCCTGTTGACTTCTATAAGTACCAATCCTGTTACACAGTATTATTTTACTATACGAATGAAAGTTAGATTACTCACATGTATTTTAAGAAAAAGACAACAGAGCACCCCAGTCCCGGAGTAGGACTTACAATCCTTAGGGTAGGAACAAAGTGGCGATCGAATCGACTTAATAATACAGCTAAGGAGGGAAGCAGAATGTGAATAGTAATGTAATGGGCTGGAGGCAATAATTCTGTAATGTTTCCAACAGATTTCTGCTTCAGTTCTGAAACTTCCTCCTCACTTTGCTACCTCATCGTAGTATCTTTTATTTTTCTGAGGAAAAAATGTATCTCGCTCAGATTATCGTAGAATTATCATTGTTTCCTTTGCAAAGGTCTACTTTGCTTACTGGCTTCTATCAACTTTCGTCGGCACACCTGATAGACGAGAAAGCCAGTCCATTCTTCTTAAAAGGTCCTTCTAAGATTTTAAAACTTCAGCCACCCTGATCTTCATAACCTGTAATCGTTTAAAACTAATGCTAGGTCATCTTGGTCATTTCTAAACGGTTCAAATATTGAACTTTTGATTCGTATAGCAAGAGTATGAAGTAAACATTTCCAAGGAATTTTCAACAATACCGGGATAAGAATCTGGTTTACGTATACTGTTGCTAGCTGAGGTTATATTGTGTGATATGTTGTTGAGATACTGGTACTTGTGCGTTGGTTTTCTGTAGATATGGGCTAAAATTCTGCCACTTGCATTTCTGGTATTCGGTATGTCTAGGAAAGGTAGTTTGTAATCTTTTTCTGTTTCCACGGTATAACAAGTCAAATGTTGGGGTGGAGACTGTTGATGTGTTCAAGGGAGCTGTGTAAATGTACTTCTTAATGACATCGTCAGTGTCCTGGACGGTTTCTCGTCTGTTGTGGTCAGGGCTGTACTTTCGAAGGCCTGCATGCATACTTCAGCAATGATACAGGATGTAGCAGCATTAGCTGGCATACGATTGATCTGGGTATAAATTTTCCTGTTGAAAAGGAAACAGGTAATGTGGAAGGGGACTTTAAGGATATCGATGCTGTTCGCGCAAGTTCTGACTTGAAAGGAGATGTCACTCCTAAACATGTCTAGGAGAATGTGCAACGTGTCTGTGACTTGTATACTGGTTTATAGAGAGGTAAAAGTATAAGAAACCAAGGTTTTTTCAGGGCTCACTCCTTGCTCTTTGATACAAGTTCAGGACAGTGTCAACACTAACCTATACGAAAGAGCAAACAACACCATTAACGACCCTGCTGTCCTTCTTACAGAAGATCTCTACCTAAACAGCGTCCTCGCAATCAACGAATACTGCCCTACTTCTACCTTTAAGGAGAAAGAAAACAGAAAGGCAAGAACGAGATACAGAATCTCTTAAGCACATACATCTGGCTAAAATTATCCTCTGAGGTGCGATTTAGGGAAAACTTTCTTTTTATAGGTACACCGATAAAGATCCCTAACACCTCATTCGTGCATTTTCTAAGATCAAAACCGTTTTCCATGTCTCCTGAACATACAACTAAACCAGTTGTGTCATAGACTGAAGAAAATAACGATCTAATTAATTTTGAGAAATCCAATTTCTTCCCTTGCTTTAAGCCTGCTTCGATGGAAATAATCCATAATTGATCTGATTCCATTGCATATGAGCACATCTGAAACTGCAGTTTTAGTAAGATTAATTTTTGGCTAGCATTGGCAATAAGAAACCGCAAGCTGAATTGATTTCAAATCTGTAGATCATGCTGAGAAATCTCGATTTCATCTATTCATCAAGGTTTTAATTTCGCATATGTTGAAGGTGTATAGCAAGAATAGTCATGATTTTTTATGCAGGAGAAATGCGTATTATTAAATATTCATACAAAGAATAGTCTATCTTTTCTAATACTAAGCTAAAGGTCACAAAGATGTATCAGAGACATCATCGACTGGATATGTTTGGTGGTACATCGCTCCTGTATATTTTCATTTGCAATCCATTTAATGACACACCCGGGTTTCCAGTAGTAGGAGGAAGAGAGGGGGTTACTCTGGAAACTTACAGTACTGTAACGTCGCTGTCACAAGCAGCGCAGGGTAGAGCAACTCACTGTCAGTAAATCAAGTACTTCTTTGACTTTCATCTATTTGAGGAACTGTGATCTTTCTCACAGTTCCTCAGCCACTCTCCACACATTACAACATTTCTAATATATATACAATTTACAAGACAATGAGTGGACGCTTAATTACAATAAATCAGTTTGATTGGGTAAGAATAATCAAGGAATGGTTAAGAATTGTGTGTTAGTATTTGATTGGAAGTTAGTATTAGGACAAAGGTTAGTAATTACGGGAAGAGGAAATCAAACATACAAAAGAATCACGTGGACTACAAACTCTATCATGACAGTAAAACCAGAGAAATCTTTGAAGGTAGTCTCTGTGCGTGTGTGTATGTGTGTGTGTAGAGGGGGGGGGGGGGTGTCATACTTGAAAGTCTTGAGGTATCTCTTTGTGGAGGGATTTAGGAATAAAGAATATAGCTGGTAAGGCCATCTTTAATCAATTTCTTACAACTGTCACATCCAGTCTTCCAGAAGTTATAAAGATCGGGGAATCTTTCTTTTCTTCACTCCAAGAAAAGGAGATTGGCCTGATCCCCAGCCCATGCAATACAATGCTAATACAAGCACAGCCTTAAAGATGCCTCTGGCCAATAAGGCGATACCCTCGATCCCCTATTGCATCAACTTTGTTTACTAAATAAAGAAAAGATAACTATCTTTGGATGCAAAGAAACAATGCAGGTTATAGAAGAATTAAGCAAGGACAAATACGGGATATAGAGGCTCCTCTCGCGCAGATAAGATACAGAATCCAGGATAATAATAGAAGGACACATCAAAATATTTAGAAACTCGTACTAAGCAGAATAAGTGCAGTGATAGTTACAGAACATCATTCAGGATAATTTAGTCTTTATTCAGGATTCAGACTTACAGCAAAAACGATAAACTGGCATCTTCCCTGTAGAAATCATGCAGTATTAAGAATAAAGCATAGAAAGATGATCAATGAATGCAGAAGCTCCTTACGCAGATAACATTACATTATCAAGGATGAAAAGAAGAATCTCGCAATCATAAGATACCCAAGGAGCTCCCACGCAAAAGCAATATATTATACATGATAAAATAAAACGAAGAAGGACATTCATAAAATACAGAAAAGCAGGAGCGGTACATTATCAAGCATAAAACGTAAAGGACATTCAGAAGATATAGAAACACATTCCATTTAGGTTCAACACAGTACCAGAGTCAAAAAACATAGGCAAGCAATCAAGAGATATAGAAGCACCTTCCACATAGGTACAATACAGTATTAAGAATAAAACATAGAAGGATAATCACATACTGTAATACGGTATACGGTGTAATGGATACACGTTTCTTGTTTTAATCTCCAAGCGCAAGGAGCTCCAAAAATATTTTTTAAATACATATGTTATGTGTACATATGCATGAATACTGTTCAGTTTGTATTGTTGATTTAACACAAAAAAATATTTTCCCAAACAAACCTTTTCCGTGAACGTCATAAAGGGTGCAGTTTCTTCCCTAGCGTAACCCAAGGCTAACTAGTAGAGGGAGGGGAAGAGAGATGTTAGGCAAGCCGTTTTATATCTTTATGATTTCGCATGCCTAATCAACTTGAGCTTTTCATCTTTACTTCGAATATATTTTGGAGTCTTTTCAAAAAAAACGTCTCTAAAAAATCTGCTAACTAAGGCCTAACAGATATTCGTTACCAAAGCTGTGTGTCTACGGATACAGTCACCATCATCATCATCATCGTAATAATAATCATCATCATTATCATCATCATCATCATCATCATCATCATCATCATAATCATCATCATCATCATCATCATCATCATCATCATCACCATCATCATCATCATATTCTCTAGTCATTTTGGCGTAGGTGCACTCCTTTGTTTTTAGTTAGAATTTTACCCTTTTTCTGTCGGCTGCGTTCTTTGTTGCCTACCTATATAAACATTTAGAATGACCCGGCAGTGTATCCAAAAACAAATCAATTATATGAATAACAACATCTTTCGCTCAATTTTGTGTTCTTGTTCTGTTAAACCCAAAAATGAGGCTTACTTTACGTTTTGCTAGTAATAAGTGGCTGTTACGTGGCATTACGAAAGCGATTTAATAAGAAAAGCAATTGTTTTCCTGCAGCTAACTGAGAAAGCAACATACCTGTTAAATTACATACGTAAATAAAAAAACATTCAGGTAATTATTAGCATTGATATTTACGCAATCCTACTAGCTACCCCTTCCGCTAAATTCTAGAGACCTCAAATCAACTTGGTCTGGATGGGGTCTAATGGAATTCTACGGACTTTTATGGAGTGCCTAAATTATCAAAGCACACGGAGGACATGTCTATAAAAGGATATCAATGTTTATGTTAGCAGGTGAATTCCTCGTGTCATTAAAAACCGATGTTGCAATATGCACACTGTTTCACGTCAGCAGTGCTTACGTTACGTGATTTTCTTGAGAGTTCTGTTCGAAGCTATGCAGCATTTACTTGCATAATTTTTTTTTTAAAATATAGATTTATATATAAAATATAATTAGAGTAATACAACACGATGATAAAGATGGCAAATTGTAACGTTTTGTTCATCCTTATTCTACCCAATTTTTGACCATATGTACTCTGAGCAGCTTCAGACGAGAGAGTATTTTTGCAATCATATGTGTTTCCTACCAGTTATTGAAACATTTATAATCGTAACTCGCTGAATAACGTGTTGATTAACACCCAATAGTATGTGAAATACATGTTCCAGAATACTGATTGCAATACGATAGCGTCTGGTTAAAAACCAAAAAGGCTATTTGAGCAAGTTATTATACCTGTTGACTTGATATCAACATGATAGAAGTTATTTGGTAACAAGGCGGTTTGTCATAAAGACGTTCCAAAGAAGAAGAGACATTTTGTGGCATTCAGAGTGAATTAGCGCACTTTGTTACAGAGTAACACAAGTTAGGTTATATCCATTTACTACAAGTATCTTTCAATGTTTTTAAATAAGAATTCTACAAACCATCAATATAACGAAAGTAGACATGACTATGAATGCCTATTAGGTAGAGAAAGGTCTCCCACCCCACTAAAATGTTTTCCTGCAAAAATGTTCAGAAGTATTTATAGACAAGAAGTTGAACAGACTAATACACACAGTTGAAATGACCGTTTATAATCGGAAGTTTTCTGATCTTGAATCGATAAAACATTTATTAAGCTACCAATGCAACTAGCATAATTTTGAAGGCTCTCAGAAAAATTGTGCAATTTGTAAGTTAATTCCCTTGATTTTCAAAAGCATAGATATACCCCCAAAGGTACTTGACTTCCATATATCGATATATGCTACCTACTCTAACCATTCTGTCTACATCAACGAGGACTTAAAAGTGGCATTGGCCAACATTCATTTTGATGCTGCACTTGTGCTGGTGGGTTCATTGATCACAATTTGATTTTGTGAATATTTTTGTCTCTCCTTAAAGTGATTTCGCACGATTTTACGTCGCTTTAGTTGACTCACAACTAACCTAGTGAGCAAAAGTGAGAGCTTAATTACTCTCTTGTGTCATCCTTCTTTCGAGTCTTCCTTTTTGGGTGGTTCTAGAATGAGATAAAGTCTATAGTTTCCATATCTCTTAATAGATTTCTAGCAATAAAGTAAGGCCATGAAACTAGCAATTTCATGGTGACGTCACCACGAGAGTTTTACGGAAGGTAAAGCCAATTTATGCTTAATTTATGCTTAATGAAGACAATGGTCCGTGATGCATGTTTCCTACTTTCTACAGGTTCTTTATGGACATTCAATTATCACACGAATTTCATTCAACGTATTTCAAAGCCATTGAAGAAAATTTGACCTTCGAGTTAAAGTTGCTGGCTCTTTGATTGTTGTTATAGCACGCTGGACGACTTGGAGTGAGAACGTTTCGAAGGATACTAAAAAAAAGAGAAGTGCACATAGTAAACATTTTTTAAAAATTGCGGAAGCAATATACAGTGACGTTCTTGTTCAGAAAGATAGTCTTAATTCTTAAATATTTTGTCTTTTGCCAACATATACCTGCCCACTGCTGTGCCGGGGTAGGTGATTTCCACAATGCCATTCATCAATTTCTTCTCCACTCTCTGTATCATCATAATTAGGTTGCAAAAGAGACCGGTACGTTAATCATTGTCGTGTTTTTTTATTTTGGCTGATCGCTTTCTTTAAATTTTATATGACATCAATGATAACCATGGCACCCCAAATTTTTCTCTGTGTATGTGGCGCAAGGCCGTGGTGAAGTTGTAGCACATTATTGTGTGCTCCCATCACGTTTAATCTTCAAGATATTCTATCTCTGAGTCCATCGTTATATCGAGTAGGTTAGTTTCTCGAGACAAGAACAGTCTCATAGGCACAAGGCATTGGTTTAGCAACTCACTCACTCTCTCTCTCTCTAGAACACAACTTCGGCACCTATGTGGTACTGGACTCCGACTAGCTTACAGAGACGCATCTCCAATCAAGCCTCGTTGCTTCATCACTATCAGTTTAAGGACATTTATGAAGAGACAGAAGTTCAAAATTTTCCATTATTGGTTTTGAGGTTTAGTGACAGCACATTAGCATTGCTATTATCAGTGATGCCGCCATTTTGCACCACTAAGATTTTTTTAAATGTATGTCATCGTTTTAACAACAATATTAGTTTAGGAAGTGTATTTTGGTGCCGTGACAACTGCACGACCAAACCGACTCAATTGCTTCTTCCTCAAGTTCCATATGCAGTTGTTGTCTCGTCTTTCAGTGCCATTTTTTTTTCTTCAATGAAGTGTTTATGTAGCACTTCATCTAGTAGTTATATGACAAATTAACAATAACAATTTAGTTGTTACCACCATGGTGTCGAAATTCCGGGAACGTACAGTAACTGATGTTTCTGTGTTCTTCAGAAAGGGGTGTTAGTAGCTATAGATACCATACCAAAGTTTATACCACTCAGAAATCATTATACCTTGATGTCCAGAATTATGACCAAACTAAAGTCAAATATACATTATGCCACAAATCAATAAATATTACAAGCAACGTGGATATCAGCTAACTATCATATATATGTCTCAACACTTTTTACAAATTGCAAGTTGGATTAGAAGCATGCAGCCCAAAAACTGCATGGCTTGTGTAGCCTGTTACTTAATTTAAGAAAGCTCTCTGAACTCTAAGGATCTAATTTAATGTGAAATAGAAATATGAGGCACTCCAGTGGAATCGTAATACGGACTTATTATGAACATCAAAAATTAACATCACGGCATTAGCAGAAGATGCACAGAGTCATGGATGATCGAGCACAGCCACTACCAAAACATCAGGTATGCCATACATTGGTTTGTCTTTGTGTTAATCGTTTGTGAATTTTTATTCGATTTCCCGTTGTCTTTACTTAATAAAACATTCTGTGAATATTTCTGTGGATGGGTAGTAGGAGGTGTGATTCTACAAATCTTCTATCAAAAAGTTTAAAAATGTCTACAATTTTTTAATCAAGTTCCCTTCACCCTATACTTGATGTCTTTAAAGATGGCGGTATATCCACAGGGATACGACATTCATAGTTTACTTGGTCGCAAACTAGTATCATGCGAGTCAATGCAATACTTTACAGGAAACAGTCTCAGATATTCAAAAATCTATCCTCTTATTTCAATATTTTTTTTGAAATGTTTTTAGCAGTCGGTTCATAAATTTTTAATCTACTCTTGAAATTTTTCTTTGGTTGCATTAAAGACTATTTATAAAAAGTCTCTAAGAAAACAATTTGCCTGGGTCCGTTTACCCAGGATACATCTATTGCTATCGTTTTATCATTTAATGGTACTTGCTCTTTGCTTCATTTAACAGAAGGCTTGGACCGCCCGATGCACCTCAACCTGCTGTCTGTTTCTGGTCTCTCTTGCAGAACTTTTATTGCCACGACCTACCATGTACATTATTATCATCTTTGTATATTATAGCTTTGTAAAATAAGCTTTCTTTTCTCAACCAGAAAATCTTACAATTTTCTTATTATAGATAACCATAACTGTTAGCATTTTTGCTAGATTAGATTATACTTGGTAATTCCGCCTTGTAATACAGCATTACAAACTTAAGCATTTTAGATAGTAAAACACTCTATAGAAATATTTTTTATTAACTTTCGAGTAATAACATCTAAAATGGAACCTAAAGCTCATTGAAATGAGAACTTGATTATATTAAGGCCAGCTAAAGTGGACTTTTTAATTATTTTTCCATATTATGATATGATTTCTAATCTTTCCAAAAGGAGGAAGTTGAAGACTTGACCATTCATGTCACAGAAAATATGTTATCCAACGACCTAAAATTTGCTTAGCATATACATTTCTGCAACCTTGGTACGTTAGGTGAGCTCTTAACCTTAAAATCTGAAAGCACGTCTGTGCGGAAAAAGAAGCAAGTTTGTGTCACAGGAGGCTTGTTAGATATGAGACACCGCTTTTGTCTCTCCGTCTCATGTATTGATACGACTCAATGAATCTTTCAAGGAAACCGCAAAAGATTTGACTCTCCTTTTAAAATTCATTCTTAAGCGATTATAGGCGATCAAGGCGCCTATTGGTCAAGTCGACGAGGCAGATCAAGTTGGCCTGTTGAGCCTGTTGCAAATACAACCTGTGTGTCAGCTGGCCTTCTAATGTTGACCTTGCCCATTTAAGCAGGATAGTCCATGTTTCTCATTTTATTTAGTTTGCTGTTTGGTTAAAAGGAGAGAAAAATTGATAAAGAAGAAGTGCAAATAAATTGACACACATCTTTCGCGATTGTAAGTATTCCATTTTCTTAAAAACGCATCTTTCTAATATCCAACCTCGCTTTCAAGACACAGCTTTCTTTCCTATGTCCTTGTATACACCCTTAGCTCCCTTCGGATTATTGACTCCTTTACACTATCATCCAAGATAAAACTTTAATTTGTTCAGATTTTCATTTTTAGACATTTAATCCCTGCCTCAGAGTATTAGCCTACGTAAATCACGAAACAAATCTGCCTAAGCTATGTTATTAAACAGGTTGAGCTGTCGGATTCACAGGGATAGCAACGTCTTCAGATAAGCATGTGACTCAACTTCGCAAACGGGAACTTGATAAATTTGTCGAAAGATATACGAAAGTGAACTTTGGCGTCCCAATGAGATATTACAAATATGTACGCAATTTTTGTTATTAGGACGTAAAATAAAGTAAAATAATGAGATAATATTAAATATTACTATCGTATTAGAGGTGAAAGATTCTTCATGGTTAAGGAACACTTTTAAGGGAACTTACAATACATTTTTATCATGTAATCATGTATATTATTCTCTATTAAGGTAGGAATGCTGATATCGTAACGGATCTTCATATTTTATGATGCGAGTAATGGAATATAAAACTTCACTAGATTGGAGTCTTGTAACTATTTTGACTACACTACTTTATTCTTATAGTAGCTATTTGGATACAATCCCAGAATTTTGTTTATAGTTAATGTTCGTGATAATATCAAATTTTCTACTTAAACAAAAATTATAGGATTGTATAAGACAGGCACACTATAACTACTGTTATTATCGTTAATTCATTTTCGTCAAAGAAGGAAAATCAAGATATCTTGTTACAAAATTGGAGTCATTGCTGCTTTAAAACAGTTCAGAAAGATTGTTGAGTTGCTGTCCGGAAATATTTGATTGAAGGATTTTGAAATCACTCTACTATAAATTAAAAATTTTTGAATAATTACTTATTACTTGTGTCCAACAAAAGAGTATAATATTTAGTTAGTGGCTGTAAGAGAGTAGCTTCGTTCTAGTAATAATAGTGTTGTACCTTCTAGAGCCATTAAGTCCGGCGATAAAGGAAGGTACGGCTAATATAGAAAGGCTGTAAAATGCTTCTGGTTAAAGATATTTGAGAATGATCTTGAGGGGTTACAATTTTTTATTCAGTTACGTAAAAAATGATATATAAATTTAGCTAACTACTTGCAACATTGTCTGTAATAGACAACCGAGAATGGGGTACTTGCAATTTGCATTTTTTAAACGTTTATGAGGAGCAGAGAGAAGTTACAAGGCAATGGGGAAAAAGAAAGATGACTCCTTGACTACGACAACATTGCTGTAGAAATTGCATCATTTAAAGTTATGTGTAATACTTTGTATTACACATAGTATTTTTTTCGATAGAGTAACGGCGAATTTTTATTCATGGATGCAAAAATGGAACGACAAATTCTTTTAGCAATTGTGTAAGTGTGTCATCTTTGTTACAAATATTGGACATGCCACTTATGACAGCCTATCCTTGACGTATACATCTGTTCTGCAATAGCAGTGTTGATCAGAACTTGCATATACTTTGACACAGTGACACCGTAAAAAGCAAACTAATAAACTTTTGGTGGTGTTGATGTGATGAAATATTGCGTTGTTTTAGGTTGTAGGGAAAGGTCTCTTAGATTAAATGTCTCAGATTTTTCTATCCTTTTCTTCTTTTAATCATAGTTTCTCTACCTACTTTAGTCCACGATGAACTGCATATCTCGCAGATTATTTTTAAATGATACAAACTGTAGATAAAGCACCTTCTTCTAAATTCCAACCGCTAAATAAGTCTATTGGAAATGGAAGACAAATTTCATTTTGACAGTTCTTGTTATTGTCATAGGGATCCATGATACCTGGATAAAAGCGAAGTAAAGAAACGACATCGTAACCGACTAAGAAACTATCTGGAAACTGATTGTTTATTGATGTTGTATGATTAATTGGTGTTGGTAAATACTTTTGTAAATCTATTAACGTAAGATATGTTATGTGTTTGAAATACTTACTAAAGTGAAACTTATTTGTACGAATGCACAATCTCAGGGGAAAAAATATGACTGTAAAGGTCGCAAAGAGGAAGGATTGTCAAAGCCGCTACCGCTCGACCTTAAAAAAGTCAAAGCCGGCGTTATCATTATCCTTACTACCGTAATCGTGCTATCTAAAAGTAATAGTAACATAATTTCAGCTGTTTCCAATAGCTCGTATTTCACGGACTTTCCCTCAAACCGCTCCGATAGCAGCTCTCCATATGTTATTACGATTCTGTTTGGGAAGACAAATGATTTTTCTTCACTTATTTTTGAGCCATTTTATCCTGTTCATCGTTTCCATATTGTAGTAAATTTAAAGAAATCTGTCGTAATGAGTAGTGACAGCCAATCAATCGTGAAATAAGTCCGATATTTATTAAATGGATGGCATACGGGAGCTCTGTGGACATGGTCATAGATCTTTAGTCGAACGTGACAAATAATACTATCAATGTGAAGAAAAGAAAACTCACCCAAACGAGATGAAGTTGCTTGTACTGTCATAGTTTGTTAGTTCTCGTATTGCATATCGAATAGAATTTCTCTCGCAAAATTTGAAAGTTGACAAGTCAAATTGTTCAGGGGTAAAGTCAGTACAATAACGCTACAGATCTAACGTATAAAATGGTAAAATATCAATATCATAATAAAATTTTGGGTTTTCTTCCTTGCTAGAATTTGTTGTGATGCTGATCTTGATCTTGATCTTTATTATGATGATGACGTTCATATTTATGATGAAGATGATAACGAACATAATTATGTTCATCATGACGATTATGGTTACAGTTATAATAACAACTCTAATGGTGGTGTGGAGGAAGAGGAAGAAAAGGAAGAAGAGGAAGAGGAGGACAAATAAAATACCATAGTTACGCTGATAGCAATCAAAGTTACGATTATGGAATGAAGCGTTGATAAAGGGGACTATGTTTGAGCTATTGTATCCATAGTGACAAAAATTATATTTGACGAGATAAAAAAATTTTATGAATATATGATAAATTTAATTTAAGTAATGAAAATAATGATAGAAATATTTTACACCAGGTACAGCTACTTCTAACAAAATACTGTATTTCAAAGAGTAACGTGGAAGAAGAGGTCAATTCACTCACACATACCGCCTTTGTGAACGAGATCGTTCTGTATTCATTTCTGTAGTCTATACTTTGATAAAGCGACAGATGATCAGTTCCTGTTACTTAAATACAACAGTTGGGTCTATTCAACTCAGCTGGAGGCAGACTCGTTGACAACAACTGCTCCATGCAATCAGCATTTGTTTTGATTTTTAGTCTTACAAGGGATACTGTCCTACAAAAGTATTTTGCCAATTACTAAAGAATTCCGAAACTCAAGCACGTTCGTTTGAAATTTATTCTTATATACTTCTAGAGACATTTCCTATATCATGGGGATAGAACAAAGCTAGTAAAATCCATTGTCTTTGCTGATTTGTGAAATAGAATTTGAAAACGATGGAGTTAATTTCGCGATATGATATACGCAGGAAATTTATTTATCAACTTACCTATGCACTTTAACAAATTCAAAACACTTGCTATGTAGTGTATTTTATACGAAAAATTACTGCAGTGTAGAACGCGACCTGTTATCTTAACAAATCTATAATTTGAAATTGTAAGAAATATTGCAGTGGTCAATACTATAGAAGTCTTATTATTTATATTTTAAGTACGATAACAATTATCCCCATTACTACCTAAAAAATGACCTGCGATATATTATTATGATCTGCAAGTATTATAAGTGTTTATGCGTGTCATAAAAAGAATTTATTTACGTATCAAACTAGGTTATAGAATACTTCATGGAGAAAATAGAGATCTTATGCGATATAGGAACATCGATGACGTTTAAATATTTGATCACATTCACAAAGACTAAGCAAACCTCTATACGTTTAGAGATGTTTCACGCTAGTTAATCGGTTTCATAGCCTTCGATACTCCTCACTACAGTTAAATGCTTATAAAAATTCTTTGGAATTCGCATCTCTCTCTAAAGGCGATCATAGAAGTTCTTTTCATTGCCGTTGAAAAAGCGTTCGAATCTGCAGTAATGACTGCCAAATCCATGATTTGTTTGCCCTCGCGTCTTAAATCTTCGGCAAGATATTTCCATTCATTTCATTCTTTCGGAAACAAATGATCCTCTGAATCTCAAACCAGGAGAGCTTAACAATTGAAAATGACGGTCATCTTTTAGCACCATATGAAGTGATGATGAAGAGATGACGATCAGAACATTTGGTTATGGAATACATGATCAAGATCATGTCGAATGGCACCCAGCGTACGCTAATAAATGCAGAACTACTTGAGAGTGTCTATTCATTTTGGTATGACCCTTCATAAACTAGAACATAGGGGGATCAAGACAAGTCTATTCCAAAGGGGGATCAGGGAAAGACTAAAACATCTCTACACCTGCAGGTAGTAGACAATTCTGATTCAGGTTTCAGAGACTTGCCGATTTTTGTTTTGAAAACAGGTAATGCGTTTATCTCAATAGCTATACATGAATCCCAGATTTGTCAATAATGAGAACTGTGTGATGGTGCTTTAGACTTTCTCCTGTTGTATTAAGGTTGCAGGAGTTAAGTCAGTTATTGACGTACCGCAGATCGCCTCTTCAAGTGTACAATGGTAGTCATTGAATTTTAGCAGCCCGCTATAAACCAATCTAATTTAAAATCGAAGTCCCTTCTTTCAACCAAGAAATCACCACAATCCTTTCATTCCTCTATGAGGTTACTTGCAGACTTTAAGGAACTTTCTCGGGGTAAAGTCATGCGTAACATGCTTATGATATTTTGGTAGGTGTTAAGAATGTATACATGGATCGTAAGTCACCAAGACCTAAGGGACAAGCTGTGAAGGTCTTATTTCTATAACTGAGCAGTATTTTCGTGCCTTGCATACGTGGATTAACAGATTTGTGATAGGTAAGATAAGATTTATATAAGAATTGGTATCCTTATGGTCCATATATAAACTCTTTTGTTCCGGGTTCAAGCTGCAAAGGTATTTTGTTCACTTCTTATGTCTCGTGTTTGAGGATGTTGACTCATTAGGTAGTTCTTTCTAGAGAATTCAGAAGCTGGATAATTTTGATTGCTCGACTTGTTCAAAAGTGCTACTTAATGTTTCTTGAAGTCGTGCCTAACACAACGGACTTACTACGAATGACATATCTTAGCAGATGGGGATCAGAAAGTTAAAGTTTTAACTCGTCACCTTGAACACTTGATAGGGTATGCAAAACGTAAAGGAACCATAAAGATTTTAAACAATTAGCCCCTGCATTGCCGCTACAACTTATATGGAAGATCGTCAGGACATAAAGAAGGGAAATCTTCTCATTGCCACTTTCCATTGATCTTTTATAGAGACGATACATTTCAGCTATGAGTCAGCAACTTGCCACTTTCTTATTGAGATTGATAAGCCGACCTTGGCAGTCTTTAGGAAGGATAAAAAGATGTCACCTACAGCTATTAATGTTCTTTACAGGGAAAGAATGCAATTTACCCCGTAACATAGCGCTCAATTACCCATCACGGAACCATTTGAAGGCTAAACACAACATGACATACCTACTACTTTTAGTTTTCTTTGAATTTCGGAACTCTGTTCCATTATTGATACTAGAAATCTATTCATAGCATAGAGGTAGTAATTTCGTTTATATCTAGAAATTATATATATTTATACAGGCTATGGCTCTAAAATTAACACCGTTGCTACCAAAATGACACAATAGTCCAATTAATGCTTCATATATATGATTTTCTTGTAATATTGAGCTGGTGCTGTTGACTTTCATAGAACGAATTGTAATCGGTATGTTTTCATTAATGCCTCCTCACTATCTTACAAAATCGTTGGTTAACATTTATGTTTAATAACCTTTTATGTGGATCTTCCATGCTCGTATTAAAGCAGTATATTGATAGAATTTCTTCCACCACCTTTCCATAGTTACCTAAGTTACTTTCAATCTTGCTCATCATTTGGTACTTCTTTACACGAAAATATTTCATGCTGAAATGAGCAGGTGCTGTTGCGAAGAGCGAGAGTGCAAATTTTTAGGTAGGGCAAAACTTTAACACCTAGACGATATGTAACAAAGCTGGCAATTTCTATCCAATATACAACTTGTATCCTTATATTATGAAATGTGAATCGAAGAATACTACTAATTTTCAGAGTTTAACTTTGATGTAAAACCAACATGATCTCGGAGCATAATTACTACATTATTTAAACTATTAAACTATGTTTGTAACTCAAAATCTTGCTACTCTAAAATGATGGTATATCGCACATGCAAATTCTACACATGCAAATTCTAGATAACACAAAATATGATATAGAGCATCGCCAACTTATCTAAATTTAATTCTTTAAAACCTCATTTCACATTCCAGTCTTGTCAAGTAAAATTTATTATTATCGTTAGTACTTTATTTCCTGTAGAGAGAGCTTGACCGTTTAGTTATTTATTTCAAATGGATTATGTTCATATTTAGATGAATACAAATACTGGTATTGCATCCCTTAATTTTATTTTGTTTTAATTGCGTTGGGGCTTAGAATGCATACGGACAATCAAAGTGATAATAACAAAGAAACACGTAATATTGCTAGCTAGACAAGCATGAGTAACTCTTTTCCCTTGTCAGATCGTAAAAGCCTGTGAGTAGTGAAGTTGTGCATGTACCATGCACGTGCATCATGCTCAGATATTATGTGCAGTCATCTGTTTACCGTTTTTTAATATTGGAACCTTTGCAGTACAACTTATTGCTTTTATGTGTAAATTTTATTTTGCTTTTATTACTCCTCATTTAATTGCTTTTATAATTGTTTTATTCCCTTGAGTTTCGAATCTGTAATTTTTACAGGACGTCCCGGATAACAGTATGTGTATGTATATACAATACGACTGAGTAACAATGCTGTCAAAATATTCAAAGAAATAATAATACAAATCGTCTTTATATCAATAACAGATACCCTTTTGCTCTGCCTTTACAGTTAAAGGTTTGATTCACCTTATTCTTTTAGACATTAAGAGGACATGTAATGTTAAAAAAGTACACAACTTAACAGTTAATTTAACTTGTTCAGATAGTTGATCCACTTTAACTAGAGAAAATCAGTGTCAAGTAATAAAATTTTTAAGTTGGCGTGTGATATTTAAAAACCAATATGTCCTTACCAATTTCAAGAAAAAATGAGTGAGAAATCTCCATGGTAGACATCTATACTCATAGAAGATGCATAAGGAGAGAATATAATTGAAAATGGGATGCCATCAAGCAGTATTCAGAAATAAAAACCAATTAATGATATTTGTTACAGTTTCCGTCTTCATAATAGTAACTATTAACGGGAAAGAGGTTCCAGCTGATTTTCTCAGCTATTTCTCTAAAAAGGGAGGCTGTACTGAAAATGTGTGACTGAGTAAATAAAGGAAAGAAAGGAAGAGGAATACAGAGGCTGTAAACGGATTGATATCATTACGTCGTAGCTTTTGCGGTAAAACAAACTCTTGCAAGCATACCTAAATTGAGGACAAGAACACCCCACGTCTTGCCGCACGGTACATAGATAGAGTAAGGAAATATATCTAGGGGAAAAGAAGAAGAGAGAAAGAGATGAGTCAACGTGATAATAGACATTGTTACGCAGTTTATCTTGATCAGTTTATCCCCTGCCACTAATATTTTTAAATTCTAAAACATGGAGAAGACTTGGGAGGCATCTCAAGAGTACAAGGGCAATCATGGGCACATTACCATTACTAAAGAATGCACTGACTTTAGTTGAACTGTTTAAATGAAGCATCTGTATTT
This sequence comes from Carybdea cf. marsupialis auct. non (Linnaeus, 1758), assembly GCA_010016065.2. Lineage (NCBI taxonomy): Eukaryota > Metazoa > Cnidaria > Cubozoa > Carybdeida > Carybdeidae > Carybdea > Carybdea cf. marsupialis auct. non (Linnaeus, 1758). Next base: position 19,856 of record JAAAKL020000777.1, read on the forward strand.
CAATCTAGAATGCTTTCCTCAAACGTATACGAACAAATTTTAAGGTTCTAACAGTAAAGCTTTAAAAGTGACACCTATAGGCACAAAAGGACAGACTGATGTATCACATGTGCCTCTTGATCTCTCTTTATGATTTACTTTAAGCGAAAAGACTGCGAAAATGTGAACTCTGTATGAGCATACAACAGTTTTTTTACCACTGACATGGGCCCTAGCTAGTGGTGATCCGATGTGAAATAGAAATTTGGCAAATGTACGAGCATATATTTTAGTGCACTTAAATGCACGATTTAAAGATTAAGCAGAACTGTTTCTCTTTATTCTTTGGCGGCTCTTAATCGTTGCTTTCTGGTAATACATTGATAAATGCTTGTTAGACAAAGAAAAGGCTTGAAATGGCTTTGGACGTTTGACTTTCAACAAGAATTCTTAATCTTCCGTCACCTTTTGATGCACACCCTGATATTTTGTCGTAGTAAGAGGAGGTGATTTAATGTAATACGTAAATCATTATGTTGACTTTTGATAGTTTTCCTGAAACAAAATTAAAGATGAAAATTGTTTTCATCGTAGTTGGAGTCACTTTACAGTCAATTTCGTTAATAACGTACATCCTAATAAGACTGACATTAGATTAGACAATATCAATACGACGCTTCGACATCATTGATATTATTGATAAAATCAGAAAGCTCCTAATGTCGTCAGACATCAAGTGAATCGGCTGAGCAAGAAGCTGAAGACTGGTTGACAACAATTGTTTACTTGTCAACAACTGGTTAATTTTTAAAGATTAGAGAGGAAAAGCCCTCTTAAGTTAACCAGCAAAGTATCGTTGATGATTTTAAATGTGATCCGTGTTATGCAAATTACGTTGGTTATGCGTCTCGTCATTTGCACAAGAGGATTAAGGAGCATTGATACTCAAGTACAGGCAAACATGACCACGATCAGCAACATTTTAAAGGCACCTCCCAAAGAAATTTGTAAAGTCTTAAGGAATGCAGGTTAAAGTTTGACTGTCTCATTCACAAGATGTTGTGCATAAAAGAGAGGATGCCTACACTGAACATTCAAGCAGATTCAGTTAAAGTTATTTGTGTTATTCCGTAGATTGTTGTTGTTATTAAGACCATTCTTATGTTAGTTTTAGTTTATAGCAGCTGTTATTCACCTCACAATAACTTGGCAATGACATCTCGATGATGTCAAAACATATTATTTTTCAGAATTTTCTTGCGCTTCTTTATATTGTTAAGTACACCTTTTGTGGCTAAGTGAAATGGTTTCCCATTTGTTTGGTCTTATTTTTTCAATTTCGTCAAAAAACCCCGAAAAATCGAAAAATAACGAAGAAAACATTTTTCAAGGTATTCCAAACTTAAATAACACTTCTAGAGCGTCTATCCATAGATAAAAAAGATGCCAAGTTTCAGCAAAATTGGCCGAGCCCCTTAGAAGGAGTTATTGATCACACACACTATTACACATCCATGAATTATAATAAGGATATGTGGCTTTTAGTGAAATGCAAGCATATCATATTAGACATGCTGTGTTGGTTTTTTGCCTCATAATTGCCTCGTACAATCACATTTTATACATTTTGTTGCATTAAATTGTATACCAGGAACAAACACACAAGCCCAAGAGCTCAGACTATAACTTTTGAGAGGTGTAAACTTGTTGTGATGTGCTCCTCATTCTTCTTTTTTGTAAACTCAGCGATGTTAGACAACTATTTTGCTCTTTAAATATCCCTTCCTCTCTTCAAACTTCAATTGGTATTTCAGTACTGTCAAATGGAAGGATTTGCGAGCCTACAAACCCCTGGTTTGTTGCACGTAAATGCTGTACGCCTTTTTGTCTGATTTAAAATGTTATGTAGGACATCCCAACATGCATTTCTGTGCGTAGCGAGTCCTTTGGATATTATCTAATCAAAATGTTTTTTATTATCTATGTTACTATTTGATACATATGCCATGGTTATGTGAATAGTCAATGGCTATCACAAAGAACAAGAAGCTAAAAATGGATCATTGATGTACTCCGCAATTATGTATTTTCATTCTTCTTTATATTCATTATTATTTTCGTTTTCATTCTTTTGATATACTTAAATCTTAAATTTTCCACTTTTATCATTTGATGCCCTTATATCAATCCTTTTTCTTCAAAGCCCAAAGCTTTTAGTTGCCATTGAGTAATTTCACTCTCCGAAAGTTAATCATCAAATATCTGATCTGAAATTCTACAGACAAGTTAACACTACCAAAAATACCTACTGACCAGTTTTTCCAGAATGATAATGCATCTGCTTCTCCAAAAGCAATTTTGTAACGAGCATCTGCCGATGATATGTCTTGATAATGCCAAATCTGGCGTCTGTAGACTTGAATTAATTGATGTTTGGAAGCCTTATCATGTACACCGAGGAAACAGTCAAAACAATTTGTGTTTACATGAAAGCAAAATTGCCCACTAATCAAGTTATTAAAGCCAAGAATGAATTGCAAGACCGAGCTACATTTTAAAGTAAACTCACTTGAAAAAGTTGTTGTTTGCTGACGTTGAAAACATTCTGTGTACTTTTATTTCTGGAGGTTGATTTTGTATATTAGTTATATCCATGGATTCACCTTTTTTTCAATAAATTCACTTGCATGACTCTAAGTACATATCTGCCTGTTCTAGTGAGGTTAAAAAATCCAATCTAGTAAGCATGCCAATTAGATATTTCTGATTGATGATACGTCATGTAGGTCTGGTAAGAGATCCTTCTTGAACTTGCACTTGTAGCGCAGCCTTATTTTTCAGAGTGGTCCTTCCAAATATTTCCAATTTTCGAGTACTTCTTTATTGAATTCATTTATTTGTTAATATAAAATACAGCTTATTTAGTGTGTAATTCTTATATAATTTCCCGATCCTTGCCCTTCATGAGACGTATAAGACTACCCAATGAGGAAATGATATGTGTACATCACTCCTTCAACACTTAATGCATCCCACTATGAGTAAGGAATGTGCAACGGACACAACCCCCTCACCCTCACCATCACATAAATTTTGTAAAAGTGATAGGACTGAAGCTCATGCCTTTCTTTACATGTTATTTGTAAACAATTAATTTTAAATTAGGCATTATCTTACTATGACGACATTAGCTTTTTAAAATCATTCTAGGAACAGAAATGCCATCCAATTGTCTGTCGTTAACAGCATCAGGTCTCAGCAAATTGAGACAAGACAAATATTATGAATAGTTTATTAAATAAATAGAAAATCGGTTTTAGTGGAAGACCGACAGGACCATTTCTTTAGACCCCCTTACCTCACGTGGGTCCGGCGCTTTAATTCTAAGGAAATAGTATGTTTGTAACGTCCCATACTAGTCTCGTGCAAGTAGGTGAAACTTTGAAATATACCCGGAGCTTCCGCATTACGATCATGTCTGAACTGCCTTGCAATGCATGATGTCATAGGGCCCTACAATCCTTTTCAGCTAAGCACCTTGCGCCTTTCAACTCTGCCCTTTATCACAAAGGGCTGGAGAAAAGTTCTACAAGAACTATGGTAGGTTGGAGTATGTATGTGAACTGCTAACGAATTCCAAGAAATCCATCAGCACAAGAAATGTAAGGTTGAAACACGATGAGGTAAGGGTTTGTTTACAGGGAAAATCAACAAATTGCAACAAGCAACTTACATGTGCCTATAGTGATTCAAGCAAACATTAAAAGCAAAGGGATTTCTTACAAGCTATTGGGAATACATCAAATCATAAATGAAACAAGGGAAAGCAAATAGAGTTCCCCGTTTACCTAAAGAGATTTATCCAATATTTGCATTATTAGATGAGCTGCAAATTACTCCCTTCACTTTTACAGTAGTTTAATAGGGTATGTAGTTGCATTGGTAAATGGAATAATAGTTAGACTTTTCTCATTTTCTCCTTTACATGTTTTTAATCTAGTAGTCAATCCACTGAAGATCATTCGAATGATATGAAACTCCTCATGAGGTTCCAGCACAACACCCATTAAAATAGTAATAAAAATATTATTATTTTTTAAACTTCAGTGCCATATATTTATTCTGTAACTTTACAGAGAAATCATCTTCGACATTGTACATTTGATTCTCACTGTTTTCAGCAAGACTTTATAAGAGAGGAACTGGTACAACAACAATACAAACATAGTCAACATACTAAGAAAAACAAAACAAACCAGAAAAAAAAAGAAAAGAAGGAAAGGGAAAGAAAGTAAATAGATAAAAAGAATTTTCACCAAGGAAAAAACACAAAACAAGCCAACTCTGATTAACAAAATTCAAGGTTTGCTGGATTGGGCCAATCCTTGTTCCTCCTGCAGAGAATGTAGTACGAGGAGTGCAAGGCTACTTCAGTAAGTTTACTGAGGAGTTTCTTACTGTCTACGTTTATTACTTACCTACTGTTTCGTTAATAGTGATTCGAATTTTGAATATTTTTGGAATAAAAGCCAAATGTCGATACTTCTAACCTTATGACAATAACCTTTTTGTTTGCGTCTACAAGGAGATTTCTGTATTTTTTTCTTTATGCTCCTTAGAGCGATATAAATTTGTTTCGAAGCAGACTGTAAGTTCTAAAACAGTTACAATATCGCTCTCCGTTAAGGCCATGTCTGGCCGTAAAGACTTGAATAACAATCCTGGGTTCCAATAATCAGGGAGGTTTACAAATAGTTGAAGGCCTTCCTTTTAACGCATGCGTGAAATGATTGGTCACCATCTTCAATACGTTATTGTGTCTCCACAAATATCGTCCGTCTCCCGCTGCAGATGAACAATTAAATAATAATAACAATAATAATAAAAATAGTGATAAAATCTATAATGATAATAATAATATACGTGTTATTATTACTCTTTCTGTTGTGTTAGGGTTATTAAAATAATGTCACTTAACCAGATTCTTTACCAATTTGTTGCTGATAACAACATGTCCTACCTAGTATAATTTTACAGTTTAGGTCCTCAATTTTGCAAAGCTGCCCTAAGGATTCTGGATATTCTTAATGCTGACCTTTGAACTTTCGTCGTAGATAATTCAAACTGATAGATGCTATGATTGATCTTCCTCTTTTCTATAAACGTAACTGCATAATTTCTTTGCACTTATACAAATTGTCGATACGTAATAACAGTACCGGTTCCTAAGTAGCAAGCAAAATACAGGCATCCATTAGGGATTTATTAAATTGGGGACCCAACATTCCTCTCTGATGGTACAAAATTCAGTGCTCCGACTTTACTTTGGGCTTATTTTTTATCAATAAATTTGTAGCCATGCAAACAAAGGGCCCGATACTAACTTGTCGTATGCAAGGCAATCTATGCCACCTTTGTCTGACCATTTTGTGTGTACTTAAAACTCTGTTTCTTCGACTTTGAATAATAAATAACAAGTAAATAGATTCCCGGGGTTTATTAGAAGAACGTTTATACACTTCAGCTAAAAGATATCAGACAATAAAACTTAGCAACACAATACCAGCTTTACACTTGAAATTTAGGTATTCATCTTTGATGCAATAAGGTTTCCTTTGCTATATAAACTGTAGATAAATGGATCTGTTTCATATGATAATGAAAACAAATTCACGTAAGGACTTTAATAAAAGCTTCTCCCCTACATTCAGCAGATATACGATTTTCATGAAAACATCTTTTTCGTCGTATATGCTGACCAATCATTTTCTTCCATCCGCCTCATGTTCTCCCTGCAAAACAGTTGCAGGTTTGTCTACGTAGATTTCCAAAGTGAAATCAATTCTTCGACTTGTTTATCATTATTGCTAAATAGTATGATATAGGTAGCATCTGCATATGCAAAATCGTAACTTTTTAACGTGTGTTTCGGATTTGAACCGCTTACAAGAACTTTTCTTTCATCCATTCCATATAAATGAAATCTAACTGCAAATTCGTCAGTAAGAACTTATGATTCTTTTCCAATTAAAAAACCTTGCTTTCATCCATTCCATATAAATGAAGTCTAACTGCAAATTCTTCAGTAAGAAATAGTGATTCTTTTCCAATTAGAGTAAGCTGTATCTTTTTAATAGAACTTTGAGATGTCTCTGTGGAATATTTGAAAACATCATCCTTGGTTTGATAAATACAACAGTTAGTGCCACCGCCCAAGTATGAAACAGCAAACAAGGTTTTAGCCTAGTCATAAATAATATGGCGCCAAATTTGACAAGTCTTAGAAATAGGGTCGTCATCTTTCGAGATTTACGAAAGAACAATAGCGTTACCGACTCAAAGTTGTTGGAGATTTGGAGACCCATATTGTCAAAGGAGGCAGTGCTTATAAAGGAATGCAGTTTATCCCTGTTCTTTGGGTTTGGTTCAAATTAGATTTTCGACATCACGGAAATATAGCAATTGATGGGTAGACAAGCTCATTGTATCTTTTGAAAGACGACGAGGTCTTTACGTTGCGCGTTTACGGATTAAGCTTTTCATTTCAAATAGTTCTGAGCGATTATATCAATTACAGTGATGAAAATCTTCGTTCAATATTTGCATCCAAATAACAACAGACACGTCGGTTTCTTCAACGTTTGATAACAAGTGTCGCTAGAAGGAAATAGTATCGTTCATTTCAGCGCAGGCGCAAGAGTAGCCCGAGACATCACAATTCAAATTAACTTATAGTGCTCTACAAGTAAAGGCCACTTGCTCTTCTTATCATCCTCCTTAAAAGAGTGGTAAGTACTGCTTTCTTTCTCCTATGATGGATAAGAAATGTCCGCTTTCTGATTTAACTTCAATCGCATATATAGAGCTGACATACATTTAGGTAAGCATGGACTAAGCTTAGCAACACCTGAAATAAGTTAATTTCTTACGAAGGGTCTCTTTGTGCCGAAGTAGATCGTCCGGGAGATAATCGGGTATAAATTTTGTCAAAAATCGGAAAGATATTATAATCTATGGCTGTCAACCTGTTTAAAGTTCTCATGAAACTGTGTAACCGTTTTAGCAATAGACAGATCTTTAAGGCGCTATTGGGCCAATGTAATTAATAAGCTAATATTTATTCCCCGTCCTTATTTGTTGCCTTTTACTTTTCTTGTTAGAGCTATAGTTTATGGCTTGTTCACTTCGTATCAAATTGGAACACCTCTTATGTTTGTGTTATGTTAACCTATATTTTGCCATTGTTATTGTTTTTATTGATCACTATCATTGTTGTTATTGTTAAAAGTGCAACTGTTGCTTAGTTTGTCATTGTGAAACTGTTTCCAATGTACCTCTTGATTATTCAAAGAAAATAAAATTGAAGTTTAATAAAATTGCGATTACTATCATCATCATCATGCAAGATTAAGATTCTTGTAACATGCTGTTACAATTTCATATTTATTATTTATAATTTTTTTGTGTTATTATCCAAATAGTAAAATATCAAGTTCATTTACTTATTTGATTTTACATGAAATTGAAGCCCTGCAATCCTTAGATAAATAAATTGCTCGTATCACATAGTGGTAAGCCAGACATGCAATAATTGGCTACTTACACTACTTGTAAATATTGACGTGTTGGCAGAGATGCTAGAGAAGCAGAAAAGTATATCACCAATAAGATACACTTCTATTTCTCAAGTGTATATTCAAACTTGCCATTTCAAATCCTCTCTTCTCAAGACAAGTGAAATACAGGACAACGGAACATCGGCTAGCACATGGATCAATTATGAACGCCCTTTTTATATCTATGCATTATCCAAATATGTACATTTGTATATAAGTGACTATCAAACAATAGAATTGATTAGCAGGGTAAAATAGATTACATAAATGATAATAAGACAGATTAATTATTTCTATATCATGTAGAATTACTAGATATAAATGTCAACCCTAAGTAACAACTTGTAAACATGGGCTTGCTTATATCACCCAGTGATAAAAGAATGGACGTTTGCCAAAATTTTTGCATAAAATGCTATTCATAATCTATGAAACACAAATGACGTTTATGATATTACCAGATAAGGCTCAAAATTAGTTCTAAATATGAATTTTACCTAAAATATAGAAGTTAAGCTAAAAAGTGACAATTCAATAATATGAGCTATGTAGCATGCAACGTTATTCTGTTCAATGTAACAGAAAATTTAATTTTATTTAATTCAATTTTACAGCACTTGTAATTATCAGCATACTTTATTTTCAGTGATACTAAACTAGATCATTATCATGTATAGTATATAAAACCATATGTTTTAAGCATATAGAGAAATGTTTCTTATTTTGCCAAAAATCGTTTGTATATCACGTTTCAGGGAGAACGTTTTAATACAGTCTATCATTTGCAAAATCAACTGATCGCAAAGCAGTATCTTTCTCTATACCCCTTCTTTTAAAGGTAGAATTGTGAGATTGAAGAGTCCAGTTAGCCCCTTCTCTCACAACGAGACAGAATGAATGATCAACCAAAATCAAACCTCAGTTTCACAGTTCACTCTCTCTAGCTTCTTCCTTTGTACTTTTAATTAGATTAGATGGGGTTGTATTGTTTTGCAGGTGTCCACGAGTGCAATATGTCGCAAACAAATATAGAAGATGTATCATTGCCTTGAGTTATGATGTTGAAAATCTTGATACGTGGAAGGACTGTGCATTATCTTTGTGACAATATATTTAATTTTTTTTTAGGGAGGTTAAGTTTTCTGCTAGAAAATAAGAGCAACACGCATTTTACTACAAAAGATGTAGATAACTGGTGGGTTGTAGGAAAAAGTCTGATATTCATTAAGTTGACACATCTGAACACAACAATTTCAATGTAAATCAAAGTTTGACTGCCTCGTTTACGAGATGTTGTACATTAAAGAGAGGATGCCTACGCTGAATGTTCAAACGGATTCAATTGAAGCAAAGTTATCTGTGTAATTCCGTGAGAATCTGTTGAGCTTAGAATTTGTTTTGTTGTCAAATATTTCCAATGTTTGGATTTGGGTTAATAAGTTAGTTGTTTCACATATTCACATTATTGATTGATAATAAAATCCCGATGATATCGAAACGTCGTGTAAAATTTCTTTCGCTAGTTTATATAATTAAGTTTGTATCTAAGGTAAGACTTATCAGACATCTGAACACGTTTAAGAAAGTTGATAATGTAGTATTCCTGCAGATATACAGTCACTTGCAAAGAAAACTGATTAACACCATCATTAAACGTAAGCTATTGTACAGAAGATAGTATCCTGCAAATAAATGGATATGTAATTAGTAATATTGCAGATAAGCTACTTGCCATTACCATCACGTCACCTTGGCGGATTTTTTATCCACTTTCTCTTATAAACAACTGAGAGGTAAATACGTAATAACAAGTAGAAGGATTGGTGGAATACGCAACTATAGGACTGAAAGACAAATATGGTAAAAAAGGGTTACAGAGAAGATTTATGTGTTCTAACTTGCTCGCATAGTAGAATTAAACGTAGTGATGTATATTTGTGCGACAAATACAGTTTTTTTAATAGTTAGATACTATGAAATGCCAAAACGTTTTGTAAGTGTAAGAAGTTTTTTTCACCTTGTTCTCCATCTTAGAAATGTTATAATTTGCTTATACGCTTATTTGGTTAATTTAGCTCCTACCCGTTAGTTCCCTATATTTGCCTCCTACATCTTGTGAACATTAGGTGTTTAAAGTAGCATATATTCCTAACAACACGAATGCTATGCTAATTTTTAAAATGTTATTCTTTGAAATGATACCGGAAAAAGATAGATACAGAATTTTGTATATTTACTTTCCATCATTTTAAGTGGTGGCTCTTTACCCCTACTATACATTTGACGCTTCATCACTAAATTTGGATTGGTTTTTAATTCCTATTTAGTTAACTCTAATCAATGGCTGCTACAGAACTATAATCTCTCTTAAACACTTCAATCTTGTTTTATGCTGCTTTCTTCCATCTCTTCTTACCTCCCTCATTTATCCGCATTGAAAGTATGACTCGTCATGTTTTCTTTTCTTTGTATTGATTCAAGGAGATGTCCTTTTCTCCATTATCTACTTTTTACTGATATTTTTAATTTAAAGAATATAAGTGAAAAGCACACTCCATCCTTGATTGGTGCCATAATTTACCTACAAATTCTTTTCTTTGTTTAAATAAATGTGTAGAAAAGGCAGATCTGGTGCATCAAAATGCGTCTATCATTAAGAATTGTTCCGGTCTACTTTATCTGACTCATTCCAGAAGGGAATAAAGCATTTAGTAAACCTCGTATCACTTTTCTGTTTCAGGGAACTACAATTTCGTTAAATAAACTCTCAGGAGGAGATTCAAATACAATAGAAAATTATGACTTGGCCTTACAATGGAATGGGGGCCTACTCTACATTGCCCCAGTCTTGCTTAGGCCTGCCGTATCATCCAAGTGTCAACCTACATTATCCAATGGTTCCAAATTGTGGTAAGTACCATTAAAGCAAAACATGAGTTGCTACGTTTAGTCTATAATTGACTAGCCACTTGTAAACACTTACATACGACAAGTGTTTGCTCTTAGTAATACTAGACAAAGGCGTCAAGCAGTTTCAAGGTGGGGGAAGGTCTGGTGTAATGACGACTTAGATTCTGAGATGGGAGAGGCCCTTATACTAAGAAAAGTGTTAAAGTAGCTTCTTCTTGGTTTGCCTTAGGAGCCATTTGATAGCTTATTTGTTGCGGTGAACGGATAAAATATTTCAAGTTGCAATCTTGACCGACGTAGTTTGCCTTTTGAACAGATTTTTATTCCGCTCAAACTACTAAATAATCTCTTAGCGAGCTACAGGGAACAAGAAGACCCACTAACATAGAGATTTACTATTTACCATCACAGTGCAAGGATGATAGTAATACATGGTTTTTTTAACGCGATTGTAAAGAGTGGGGAGTAGTAGTCCCCTTGGTACTTTCTTTCGCATAACTTCTTTTTATAATAAAATACCGATCTGAAACTTTCTAACTTGTATTTTCTATCTTTTTGACACAAGACAACTAAATTTTAGCAAAATTAATGTCTGTGGAACTTCCCTTATTACTCCCTTTGTAAATAACACTCCAAGATTTCAGATTGAAGTGTATTAAATTTTTTGCAAAACGTCTGCCTCTGTAACATAATGTTTCAACAGGTTTCGATGTATATGGGAAAGGCCGTTTTTCTACAGTTTTATCGAGTGTTTCAAAGATTTTGTTGCGACAAAAGTGATCACATTAGTATTTGTCATGAATTTTCCCATCTAATGATTTTCAAAACTGTTAATCAACAAAAGTAATAGACGTTATCCAACTTAATTTATATGAATTAAGACAAAATAAGACTGAAAAGAAGTGCAGTAATAACGTTCTAAAAAGGTGCGTCACACACAAAGCTAATGAAGTTTATGAAAATGGTCAACATGAAAATTTCTCAAATATCCCAAATTATCTCAAAAATTTATCTGTTCATATTCTCCCCCTTTTAACTAAAAGATATATATGATAGGATGTCTTAAATGAAGTTTGGGAAGACTAGAGACACTTGCTGTTACTAAAGCGATTGTGACATTTCTATTTTTCTGGAGTTTTCCCTTAGATTTTCAAGAAAGAGCATTTTTACACATTAGAATTTTCAACCATATTAATTTTCGTATATTACTCTTACATTAAGCTGCAATATAGCCGTGTTTAATCTTTTGGCACTTATCGTTGTTTAAATATCATGAGTCGTTTGGTTGGGTTTATAACAGCACCCCTCCCCTTATGATAACGTAAATATTAAGACCCCCCTGTATGATTGTGATAACATTAAAGCTTTCATCGTTTGCTTAGCTAACCAACAAGAAGCTATGTTTATAAGACTGTCAGTAATGACAGGAAATGAATAGAGGCACAGCATGACAATTCGTTAGAACGTAGCTATTTAGTAAAGTTGTCAATTTATCATCTTTGAATAGATATAGCGTTATTGCTTACATCACTTGTCAAATGTAAGTTGTTCAGATTAAGTTGCTGATAGTTGTGCAACATTTATGTAGAGATGATGAAGAGACAAAACGTTCTGGATTAGTGACCAAAGATTTCTTAATTAAGGTTAAGTGGATAGACACACTTTTATAGTCACATAAACAACGTGTTGTCATAGGAAGAAGCCGAAATATCTTCATACTCCGTATTACGCGATATCCGTATTATCCTGACATATGGTCAAATGATAAATATCCTTTAGTCTATGGGTTGTTAAAATGATCCACACTAGCTTCTAATAATTTAATACTTTGTCAACGAGAAATACCGGTAACTTTTCTTACAAAGTAAAGCATATAAAATATACTAGAGTAAAATTATGACAGTAGGCGATTCGAATCAAGAACCTGCGCATCCTCGACGTGTTGCTCCAACTACTCAGCTACGTGGCTGGTTTTTTTAAAATATGTCAAACTTTAAAGCGCAGCCTCGTTATCGAAACGATTACCGATTCCTTGAGTGATACTACTTTTCAAGAGGGTGAAAAGTTTTTGAGAGCTACTTTGCTATTGACATCACTGGAAGGCAAGATGTTACGGTAACTAGTTAGAGTAGACGAGAGAATAAATGGGGAAGGGGAGTGCTTCTCAAACTGTAATAGCCCCTAATCAGCTAGTGTACCGTAATAGAACGGCTATTTTTAAAGTAGTAAAGCGGAACGCAATTTAAATTGCAAGAGGAATAAAGCTAAAGGCCCTACTTCCAAATTTGACCACTGGTTAACCTAATTAAGTTATGTTATTCGGTACGAAAGTACGTTAAAATTAGAAGACTGAATATTTTGTAGAAAAAGCCTAGAATAAATATTGTAGGATTGATGCTCAAAATTAATTCATGCAGTATACCCAAAGGAAACATTTACTTTGTTTTCAATATTAGTAAATTAATTAAAGACGATGAGTCTATCTAAACCAACGTTAGAGACAGGGAATGTCTCTATTCGTTAATAACTTAATTGGATTCTGGATCTCTGTTGTCTTCTGTCTAAATAATTATATTACTGGAATTATCTTGCTAACATTGCTAATGTTATAGGCAATGAGAGAGGAAGATGAGAACGTTAACAAACTAGATCAAGGAGTTGTTATTCATGGACATTTTTCAGATGTATTATTTGTAATTAACCGAAACGTACATTAATGAACGTTATTTTCAAATCCGATTAAATTTTAATTATTTTGTTGTTGTTGAACCAGATGGTAGCCCAAAAGATAGTAAATACTAAATATGAAAACTGCGAGTAAACTTGTATGATGTATAAATAATGTACATATAGAAGATGTTAAATATTTATAAGCTTAATGATTAATCATCAAGTTTAAAATTAATGCAAAATTAATGCCTTACTTTGGTTTGATGTTTCGTCTTCAACATAAATTTCCTTATTTTGTCCTTGCTTGAATTATGAGTCCTATTCCTAACTTTCATTACAGAGCATATAAGTTTTATATATAATTTCTTTTTCATTGATATAATGTAATTTTGGATAAACAAATAAATTATTTACTTGAAGAACTGTTTAGAAATTCAAGTTGGCTTTAAGAGTAGGATCTTACCTTTTGCTTTACATCATTGGCCATTGTCATGCTTCGAGTTAGGTTACCAGGATCTGATATCGTCTATATCTTTATCGGCATTTGCTTCAGTGCTTTCATATGTTTGATATATTTGTTTTGGCCCTCGTCCATGGCTCGGAATGTTTGATTCTGTCTGTTGGACTTGATGAAGTGATTATTTTTTTATCTATGCTCCCTAGATCCTTATGCCCTACATGAACTCATTCGTTGTGTTGAATTCTACAGCTATATGTTATATCGGAGATATCTCATCAACCCATTTATTCAACACACGTACCTTTAAGATAAGAGTAGTC
>JAAAKL020000778.1:0-15395 GCA_010016065.2 Carybdea cf. marsupialis auct. non (Linnaeus, 1758)
CAACAATTTACACACACAAACCATGATCATCCCCAGGAATACGCTGCCACCCCATCAACCGGTTTCTGTATTAATAACAAATTCCCAAAGCGATCAAAAGTCATAAAATTCTACATCGGTACTCTACTGACTAGTGAATACTGAGTAGCGCAACTCCCTTAGACATTTTGGGGGTTGTTAACCAAAGTACACTTTCAATAACGGGAAAGTTGGTTCTCTTAGAGACGTCAATAGCATAAAACAGATGAGAACATGTGGATGTGTGGCATTATCAACAAATCAAAATAACAATAATAATAATAATAATAATAATAATAATAATAATAATAATAATAATAATAATATAATAATAATAATAATAATAATAATAGTAATAATAATGAAAATGCCAATGATGATTGAGTACATAAAATACAAGCGCCAGCAGAAAATAGGCAAAACCTCACCCATATTCGATCAGCATGCGAATACTTCGAAAGACAAAGTTCGACAAACGTAGACGAGCAACGTCCAGAGTGAGATTAGGTATGCCACTTGCCACTGAAACTCGACTTCACACTATCATTAAAAATTAACTAGGGATGATCAAGAACGACGAAGGCCAATGATCATTCGCGAATCACTAAAGTTGGGGATGACCATGTATGGGTAGACATGCAACAGAAACATCGAAACCTCACCACATTGCTCAGAAGTTAATTTACCGCAGAAAACCAGATACTATAGCCTAAAGTTTCTACATCAAAAGCTCGTATGAAATGCCTGGCTATTTATATGCTGATATGAAATATCGACAGGGTGCAGCACTAAAGGTTCAGGAAAGGAACTATTACAAGATACAAAAAATTGGAAAGGTAGAAAACGATTCCCTTGCGACCGAAATTGTCAGCTCTTGTGACTCCATCAACGCTCAGATGCGAACAACAATGAAGTTGGATACTGCTACAGTACCACACGGTATTCTACCGTTATAGATTATAGCCTATGCAGCAATTCCTCCATGCTGACAAGGCTGTTTTGGGACATTTCCTCAACCGGCGATAAAGATAGGATTGCGATATCTACAAGCGAGGGTCAATAGCCAGTTAAACGGGGCAGTTTCCTGACAAGGAAAGAACTGGCATACTAACATTTTTCGTAAAAAAACAAACTCTCCCAACCAAAGATAAATCGTTCGGTAAATATACTTGCCGCGGAATCTGCTGCTCATAGAATTTCTGATTAAGACAGACGACCCTTTACAAATTTTGAATGTACAAATATCTCATACCCACGCGCGAATTACAAAACCTGGCCCAATCGGAACAGTTCGGAAGCACAAACATAGCGTATCTTTTATTCAAAAGTTTCGACCACATAACTGATACGTACCTGGTGACCTGAAAGGCAGAAAGATAAAATGATCAAATAGAGATGATCCTACGTTAGAGAATCGTCGTTCCCGTCAGGTTTTATAAGGAGTCAACTAAAATCGCTCACAGAAAATTCGTAACCACTAAAACTGATGCAAGATGAATGTCGATAGTGATCTTCCCATTTAAGGTCACTTGAAAATACGTACAGGGTTTACAGGAAGGGGCGGGAAGATCAAATGCCCTGGAAGATATCAATACTAATAACAATTATCTAATGATTTTGACCCCCCTTCCCCCTCAACATGCCTAAACGTGCCTTGCATCTCACGTCTAACCTATCATGTGGCCAACAAAATGCACTGACTATGTTATGAATAAGATCGTGGGTGTATTCTTTGAGTCTGCAGATCACTATCATCCCTTTCTTCTGTCTTTTCGCCAAAAAAATTGTTTCAGAACATACTAGTATTGAGTTGGATGTAGAACTGAGTTGGTATCATGATATATGTACAAAACGTTCAGTATTCGAACCATACTGAAAATATCTCACACGAACCATTTGTTCAAAACTACAACCCTCAAAAATGGCAGTAGGGAGTTCCATTAGTGGTATTATATTTTCCATGTCGGTAGCTGTCTCTTTATATTACTGTATCTTTGAAGTCATATATAAATAGGAATTTCATGCAAAACATTTAGTTGGGAAATACAAATAACGAAGTCGGTGTTGTGTGTTCATAGAAACCGAGATTACTACCTCGACCTTTGATATGAAAGGTGAGAAACACAATGGTGCCACCTGCTTGCGGTAAGTGAATCACACGTACAGCAGTACAACATCACAACACGAGGGCTCACGACATATTACAGAACTTAAATCTAAGTTACGAAGTGGGGATACTGAATTACCACGGTGAAAAAATTAAGATTGCAAGAAACACACCAGCCTACCTAAACTTACAACCAGCTCGAAGGTTTGCCTTCACATTTGAGTGACAATGTTAAAGAATCATACAAATTTTTAGACTGATGCATCTTTCAAGTTGGGGAACATGAAAAACCTGTTCTCAAGAGAATAAATCATTTTTAACTCTAACTATCCAGGCGAACATCTGCACTTTCGTTTCCCTAGTTCTCAATTTGTCAAGGTTTCATGACACCCTTTCGTGGGTTACAGCTTCTACTTATGCACATATTCATCCTCTTCTTCCAAAGTACCAGCCTTTTAAATCATATTCAACCAATGCATGTTTTAAAGATGAGAAACGTCGCTAATCCTACGTATCTACGACTCAAAATGACTCCTTTCTCTAGAACCGAAGTCGGCGCAGGTCACAAGGTCGAGATGTCTGGGCTTTCCTGAACATCTCTTGATGACATTTCTATTTTGACTGTACGATCCTCTTGTCAGTTCACATGCTGATCTAACTTCAAATATGTTAACCCCGGGTTCCATTCAACACAGCCAGCGGGAAAGACGCCTTTTATGCACTCCTTCCAAATATAACTGTGCAACAATGAGCTATGAAGAACAATTATCACTGAGAACCTGAATCTGGGTTGCTGAAGCCGTTAAACCTAACACACGCACCGACTTGAAATAAGGTTTGTTCAACAATATTCGGTCTATTGCAAGAGTGAGCTAAGGGCAGATGTGCCACAAAAACACGATAACATAAATTCATTTAAACTACCTTAATGCAAGCTCTCTACCTGTGAGCGCATCTGTACTACTATCAAAGGATTACAGATTATATGGGTCCAGGTCATGACTCATTCATTTCCTCAATATAACATCTCTTCACCAGAACTTTCCTTGATGGATTTCGTAGATAGATTTTCGAAATCAGGGAGGGCGAGTACAGTTAAGTTGACTTCGAGGCAAATTCTTATACGTTTCACCAGATTTTCGAAAACATATCTCCGCACCACTTTCGGTGAAACTTTTGTATTCATTATCATAAAATGACAACCAGAAACGCAGTAATATAATTTCACACCTTCCATCGAATGTTCATCATTTTTGAATATAAAGATAATGCGGGACAGTAGCCATAGGGAGAGGGGGTAGCCATAGGGGGGGAGGGGGTAGCCAATGCTAGCCTCCTGATGATTCATGGCAATAAGGAAGTCAGTCATTCAGTTGAGTATGTTTTATTTGGTCTCTCTTATTATTTGTATTTGTCGCTTTTATATACCATTCCATACACATATTCATCTTCGGGTTTCCATTTTCAGTTGGTCGCTACTTCAGTTAATGGCCACAATGCCCAAGAAGAATCCTTAGCAACAGCCGAACCATTAAGATCATAAAACTACGAGAATGCACACGTGTTTGTCACGAGATAGAACTTGAGGTACCTGTCAAGAGAGATTTCCAGTGTCACTAAAACAGAGCGACCTTGCAGCACAAGCTGAATGACTGTCACTTGCAACGGAAAGAAAGAGAACTACTGTACAACAGGCAACCACTTTATCTCTTCAATTCTGATAAAGAAAACTAGTGTATGTTAAATAGAAAGCAATTCTGCCACTAACTTCTTCAAAAACACACTAATGCGAGCTTAGTGCTACTAATAATACTCTTTCGGTGTCACCAAAAATGCGACAAAGTTACAAGCACGATACCAGGCATTGATTACGAATCTTAAAAAGCACCATAATATGAAATTAATACTTCCGGAAAATACTTACCAAGACACAATCTGTGCACCTAATACGGCCGGTTAGCATCTTTGGGTCTCTTTAGTTGGACTTTAAGTCTCTTGGGTCCGATATTGAATCCGTTCATTGTGTTAATAGCCAGCTGGGCGGACTGCGGGTTATCGTAACTGACAAAACCTAAATTGCATGACAGAAAGGAAAATGATTATCTGGTGATTACAAAGTAAAGCCGATCACACGCTAAATCCAATCTGTAAATTATGCAATAATTATGCAATAATTTAATAATAGCAAACTAAAGACACTACGCATTTTTTATATCTCCTAAGAATAGTTGGAAGTAATAAATAAAGAAGTGGCCTGACCACTGACTACCACAGCGATAAGAAAACACGAAAGCTAAAATATAAGTAAAGAAACGTACCTATTTTGCCTGTGACCTATAGTGGGGTTTCACAATATATAAAGAAATATCTTAAGGTTGTTAGCTTCACTAGGGGCAAGGCAGAGTGCGTTGATAGGAAGAGGTTATATGACAGTCCTTTATACAACTTGATAAGATAGTGACAGGTTGCATGAAATTAGGACCAGTGGGAAATTGAAAATAACAATTTGTATCTCAATGGTTCTAGTTTTCAAACGACTAACTGTTGCAACCTTTACATTTGTCTACGTCTAGATAAAAAAACATATCGACTTGGCTACTTCTTCCCTTTTTCACAGCTGGGGCACAATATCGAATTAACATCAGACATGCGGAGACATAATAAACTCTTCTTCTTATGACTACTGGTCCGCATTCTTACATAAAAAAGCTTACCATAATAAAAAAAACCTGTCTTACCGAAACATTTGCTAAGGTTAGTGTTTTTATCGATGAATACTTTGGCACTTAGTACCGTTCCAAACGGAAGGAATGTCTGCATGAGATCTGCATCTGTAAATTCTTGTGGTAGGTGATATATAAATAAGTTGGCTCCATCTGGACCTGCGGTAAATATAAAGGAAATAAGATGAGTATATATTCATGTTTCGGAACACAAAGAAGACAAAACCTTCGTTAACCCTGCACATCAAGGCCACTGTTTCTGTTATATCACATTCAGCACTAATCAAAGCGTGTTTAAAATCAGGTGTCGTAAAGCTGCGAGATGTGTAAATACTGAAATGAAATTACAACTATTTGATCATGAAAAAGGCTTGAGTTTTTGGTACATACTCAATCAAGAAAATTATGTACGTAACCACTGGGATTCGAAGTAGGTCATAAGTTTATCGCGCAACTGGGTTATGGTAACCACAAAAGAAACACCTTTATTTACTCCATTCGTTACATTAGCCCTATTTTTCCGAAAGTGACCATTGCATCCAGCACCAAGCACTCTTAAAGGCCGGTGTCTCCATGCCATGTGACGTAACCAAGCCCACTCAATGAAATCAAAGTACGAATTTACTGAACAAGTTAGCCCCGGTAAAGCTACCATTAGAAATCCCTTTTTCGTATCTCAACATCAACGCCTCTATTAATTTGAACCTTGATAATAACACAAAAGCAACACTTCAGTTCAAACTGTCAATACCAGTGTGCCACTCTCCTAAGGCATGTGCACTTACCAATCCAACAGACGTTGCTGCGATTTAAAAATCGATCAATGGGAGACTTGTTAGCCAATCTGCCAACTCTGGGACTTCAAAGAAATCTTGTAACAGTTCAGGGCAACGGTAAATGATTTTGACCCTACTTAAATTTCGTCCCTCTACCGAACCCCTTTGATAATGCTGGATTAACACCATCTGGTTTGGTCAATTTCACAGGCCAAAATATTTTAAATGCATGGCCTGAAGCTGTGTTTGACAGCTATTATGGACATGTACAAAACGTAAAAGAAGAGTAAATGGGAGTATAGCCTATTAATTAACTTTCGGTAATTATATTACGCTTACGAAGCATTTGTGCATGCAGCACGTGTCGACTCCATCAAAATTCATCACACCATACTCAAGAAAAACAATCAAACCATAAGAAGTCAAGTTCTTACCCTCTTTCTGTGGTTGCCTGACATTTGACTGATTCATCATCGCCTGGGCGTACGCTGCTGGGAATGTAGCTAAAATGAAACGTATTCAAGGCATGAGCCTCTGGATGCTAATTCAGTCCTTTGACTGCTTGCAATGTTAAGGATTATTTCTAACTAGCATCTACCATTGCAACACCCAAACCACTATACTAATACCACGGACATGCTACCAGAACTGGCATAAAGCGCTAGGATTTGTAGGAACGTGGTTCAGTATATGCTTCTTTCACTTCCTTATAGAAAAAATCCCTCGCTGATGCTTCTCTGTTATTTGAGAACCTCTTTACAATATCCCATTTTCAATGTAAATATTACCATAACAAGACCTATTGATACAACAGGGGCAACCGTTAGAGCATAGTTAAGGGGGACCTACATTCTTAAAGTGGTGGGACTAAATCCAGGTAGGGCTATTGGACTCACTACAAGTGGGGTTGTGGATTTTGCCATTGACAACTGTGACCAGAACGCTTCGCCTTTTGTTAAGGCCAACTCCATGCATTCTTTCGACTCCTGATACCTTCTCCGGCTAGATCACTATCAGTAAAGAGTAATACCCGGTATAAATGCATCTAATAGCGATATTGACCCAGGATAGTATGTTAGAAATGAAACATTGTCATTTACTGTTTCTATTTCTGGCTTCTTTTCCTCTCGAAAAACCATATCTGCTTAACAAATTATGAAGCCCATGAGACTGAAACCATCTTCATTTCTGCACGACATAACGATGCATGTTCTCTGTCATACATGAATGGCAATTCGCAATCATTTCCTAATAATCTTGTGATCATATAAATAATTCACTATCTGTTGCCGAACAATACAACGTACCTAGTTCTACAAAAGATGTCGATTTCCATTTGCTATGAATTTGTTTACTGCACCTTTCTATTAAATTGTCAATTTTCTATAGAGATTAATGGAGCCGATGCCTCTGGCAACGATATCAATGTCGTTTTGGCTTCTTCTTACCAGATAAATATAGGGTGATAAACAAGTAGTCATATTCATTGTTCAACTGCGTACATATTATGAACACGAGTACACCTTTGGAAAGGTGAAGTGACAGTCTCACATGTAATAAACAATTATCTGCATGCCAGTCATTGACTGACATACTTGCAACACCATATTAAACTCGCTCAAAGAGGAGTCATTAGTACAGTTGCCATCAAACACTACATCGAGATCACACCACTGAACTAACGCTGTTGTCCGGTAAAAGGAGAAAAAGGCAAATTTAACAAACATGTGCAGACAAAATATTACTGTTCACTTCAATCCCAAACAACACAAAGCTATACGTAACTGGTCAAATATTACTACAACAAGAATCCACGTATCGTCATACGAGAATATTAACCCGAAAGTCCTCCATGGTCTCCTCTTATACACAACAATAACCACTAGATCCCATTGTTGTTCAAACTTTTTGGGCGACCCTGGCCACAGTTCTTTTACCGGAGGAAACGTACAATAAACACTACGAAATGGTATCAAAGTAGATAACATTCTTATATGGTAAAATAAATTTACCCCTTGCTGATTACCGGAGCCACCTCAGGTAAAATGATTTCGCCGCTGAACAAAACCTTTCATTTCGAACCACATGTAAACTTTCGCTTCCTGATTTGAATTTGTACCATAAGATAGCAAAACCAGCAGGTATCAAAGATGGCATTCGTGAGTCGAAAAACCTGCTTCACGCGTTTACAAATCATACTACCTCTTCACAAGCAGGGTGGCTACGATAATTACCCACAAATGAATACAGCACTCCATGCTTTAAGGATTACAACTTGGACCTTGTCGAGTGTTAGGGTTAGGGTTAGGGTTACACAAGTTGCCAGTTTTCCGAGGTCATTAAGTTCCGTTTATTACGTTCACAACGAGCGAGTGACTCACAGCGACTACGTACTCACCCCGGGGCGTTAAGTGTCTACGAAGACAGCAAAATTCAGTTGAATCTGTAAAGTGATATGTAATTAACAGAATCCCCTGGGTGGCAAAGTTCATACTTCATGGAGGCAAATAAATAGCAAATGATTTGCCAAATGTGAGCTATTTGTAGATGGTAGATTAATATCTTCGATATTACCAAGAGAAAACCAAGATTTGAGTAAGAACGCCAAAATCTCTCACAATAGTTTTTGTTACGAAACACTAGGTGGAAGGGCTTTCCCCTGGGGGCTGCACCATGGCTCACCCAAAGAGCAACTACATTTGCAACTTCTACTGACAGAAATGGTATTTAGGTAGAACAGGCGAACCTTGGCCAGCCGAGTTGTATTGATTCTTATTCAATGGACAAGACTAATGAGGGGCTCATCAAGGTACTTGATATTGAAGTTTTCCTAATTTTGTGTCTTCTACAGGTCATATTTTAACCGTTACGACCTTCCTCCTCTACTTGACAGAAATAAGACATAAAGTATTTGAAAAATTTCTAGATCTCCCTCGCTATATATGAAATTCCTTCCCTTCTCCTGACTAAATTGTACGACCTGCTCGTCTGCTTGAACAGATTTCTACATGGAATCCAGATATTTATAACCGAGATGCAAAATTTATATCTGCATCTGAAAGCCGATAAACACTAGCATAGAAAGGGGTATTTTGCTGATTAAGTTTAATCCCCTTGACATACCTACGCTTTGTAATGATAGTGCTTATGCTCCAGGGAAAATGACATAAAACTGCCATACATTGACCCCCTTCAAATGTTACTCAGATGCCTTCCGTTCCAACGTTGCGTATATGAAAATGGGTTGATGTATGAGATTTGTAGAGACACAAATCCTTATCTAGGTCACTCGCTGAAGCTATACTCTATTTGACATTACTCCTTTCTTTATTCCATTTGATTATTATTGCTAGCTATAGTTCTAAATAGTTTTAGACACGAAACTTTTAACCTTGTTAAGTTGTGAATTATACTTACAGCAAACGACAAAAAACTGACGTAATCCTGAACATAACGTGCGCCTGTTCCCAAATCACAATTATCTTGAAAATAATAACATTAAACTGGTAAAAATTTCCCTAGCACCTACATTTCTATATCTTTACAGTTAATTCCCCTGCTACTTGTTGTTAAATGGTTTTAATTTTCTTGTACACTTCAGTTTTATGATTTGAAGTTAAGGATATCCATTTACTTCAATGCTTTACGTAAGTAAGCTCTCTCAATGGCCTAAATACGGTGCTAAATAGCACTGTACCTTTTAAAGCAACCAGACAGTGACTAGTAAAACGGGACTCACTAAACATATGACCTGAGGCAAAACGCAACATTCAGTGACATTTGTTAAACATGCTGGACATAGGCAACAACGAACGAAAATAATCATCAATTCCCCATGCGACTAAAACAACATTTAAAGTCAAAAAAGGATACTCTTCGCTTTGATTAACATACACAACATCGGCCCGGTAGCAAGAATGACACAACAGAACAGCAGTTTTAGTCAACGAGATATCAGTACTTGTTAACCATCTATATCATACTGGATGCGATGAAAATAATTCGTCATAAATACCAGTGTATTGTTGTAATCCTGAGTACGCCTGCGCAAAGGCATCGGCTGGTGATGAGGAGCCCTTAAAAGCAGCAGATATATTTGAAAGGCTACCTGCCATTCCAGCTAGTTGGTTGTTCAGTCCTGCTAACCCTGTAATTTGGCTGAGGCCACCAAAACCTGCAGGATACAAAAATGAAGAGAAAACAGAAAAATATTCAGGGCAGGCTCCAATATACCACTGTTACATGAATAACTTTCGACAGTCGAAAAAGGAATATAAAGGCCTTCGCACAGGACCCAAAATATTGTACTGTTGAAAATCAGACAGCCCACTACAAAGGACAGTAATTTACCCCATTTGCCGAAGGGAGGAGAGGCTTGAATAACTCACACTATCACTGGAAATTCACCACTGTCTTACTAAAACAGATTAAAGCTGTGAAAGTACTTACAAGTGAAAGTGTAACACTATACTATACCATCTTAAAGGTATTCTTTTACGATGACAACACTGCATACTACCAGCGGTTTCCTGGAAGCCTTTTCCTACCCCCCTCCTTACCCCTCATTTTCCAGCGGTATGCTTTGTTTTCATGAGATTTCCCAAGTAAAGATCGGATTCTAAAAGGAATTCCAACTGGGTTCTACTATTAGTAGAAACGGGCATGCGGATACTTAACATTTTACATGACGAAGTTCTAAATGATTATTGATGGCGACATTAACTGCCTGCTTTATAACGAAGCAAAGGATGAACAGAGAATCTCGGAGTGAAAGTACATTTTTAAATTGTCTTAAGGGTAACGCACTATTAGACCCGTGTGACAGCACTTGCACACATAAAAACCTGTGCAGTAAGAAGAATACACTTGGATATCAAAGGGCATAAAATGTACCGAGTACAACGCTCATTTTAACCATAATGACGAACGATGGACACAGTTACCGTGTTTTCATGCTACGACATAATTCACTCAGGGTAAGTCAAAAGACAACCTAAATATTGCCCCTGGACACTAGAGCAACTGATAAAGCTGCGTTGAATTAGCAACGTCAGTGCAGCAGATAACTACAAACGAATTAGCGCATCAACAAACAGGAGACATGCTGCCTGGTCGCGTTATATGATGCATGAAAAAGGATCAGAAAGTGTCGGTAACAACGATATCCAGTTTGTCTCTGTTCAGTATGAATGTTCTACTATTTAACCAGAGCCACACTCTATTATACTGTTCTCACACTACTTTTCCTCATAGTTTGCTTCAATTTGATAAGCAGAATAATGATAATACAAGTAAACTGAATCATGTTTCACTAAAATGAGCTCATGCTAGTCTAAATCATGGAAGCCAGTCCAAAATAACTTGACTATTATGAAACTATCATGCTCCCTCCATACGTTTCCACAAAAGCAAGCTAACACGTTCTGTGTAAACATCATTTCCCTATAAACCCATCTAAAAACAATCATCCTTTTAACGAGACTAAATGAAGAAAGGGTATTTTGATTCCTCTTCAATGTGATTTCACAAATACTGAAGATAAAGGAAACGGTGACTACCAAAATATAAATAGAGGTCTTAAAATAGAAGGGCAAGGGATATGGCTATTAGCAAAGACTAAGATATCCATTATACATTGAATAAAAGAATTAACACTTGAAGCAAAATCGATTTAGTAAGCCGACCGAGCAATTAACACTTGGCATCAGTATTTGTCCATTATAAGCAGATTGTGATACGTCACATGCTCAGATCTCCTTATCCCTCAACTACAACAGAAAAAAACCATCAAAGGGAAAACCATCTTATGCTATTACAAAAACATACCAATAATGGCAATAAAATACTGAAAAATGCACGGGAGGAGAAACGATGCAATATATGGGTGCCGACGATGTAAGAATGTAATGCTTACGAAAAAGCAGAACGAGATGCTCAAAACCAAGAGGGTGCGAGGTAGGGTCAGAAAGGCTTAAAAAGGCAAGTCAAGAGTGACACCAAAATCTAAGCTACTTTCAGAAATAGTGCATTTACGTCAAATCTTACCTGTGCCTAATCCTTGTACACCTCCAACACCGCCAACACCACCAACTCCTCCTACTCCACCAACTCCTCCAACACCACCAACGCCTCCTACTCCACCAACTCCGCCGACACCACCGACTCCACCAACACCACCAAGGTTGCCAAGACTATTGGTGGCAGACGTCTGCGTGTTTGTAAGTCCGAGTGAGAGTGCATTTTGTTGTGCCAATGAACTCGACGTTCCAAAGCCCGTAGCATTCGGCGTGGCTAATTGCTGTTGTTGTTGCTGTTGCTGCAGCGACTGTGATACCTGCACAGCTGATGGCTGCGGTTGAGTTTGTTGCTGCTGTTGGCTTGCAAGAGCAGCTGCGGCTACAATGGCACCCATTGTACCTACGAATTGACGAACACAAAAAAAATAGATCTCAGTTGAGGACGATGGGAAGAACAATGGGAAGAGAAAACAAGAGTAAAAGCTACAGGATTGGTAAAAAATGTTGAGCGGGGGGCCATAATTATTTGAAGAATTGAAAGAAAAGGAGGTAGAAGAAACCAGATATTACATACACACACTGGCCAGATATCAAACTGGGCAGAAATAATATGAAATAAAAGCAGTAAGAGAAGGAGAAAGAAGAAGGGCAGATGAAGGATAAGCTGTGGGAATGAGAAGGGGAAAGTACAAAGAGACGCTTGAAAATACCGTTGGTACTGCAAAATTGAAAGACTGAGTGAAGCAAAGTAGACAAATCGAAATCGATTGCTTTGCTTCAGTCAATCTTTAAAAAGACGGTTTTAAAGAAAAACACAGACCAAGGCAAGGGGGTACAGAGAAGCGAAACTACAAGAAGTGAAACATGAAGGTGGAAAGGCAGTGGGAAGAATTAAGTGAGGATCGACGAGAAGTATTTTGATTAAGACGAAATAGGAAAAAAGGTGGCAGAAGTTAGAGATTCAAAATATCCCTTAGTAAGACTTCCAAAAGTAGTGCATGCTTGTGGATGAAAATCAGTGGGTCCCTACGCTTTAATGGCTCCTACAATCCTCATTAGTATCCCCCCTAAAGACATTCACCAGAAATTTAGCTCGCATCAAACCTCTATCACCCCAATTCTCACACCACCCCTAAAAGATTTCCAATACAACCCTGCGGTTACCGCAGACGTTGGGAACCACTGATGTCATTCAACTGTTGGGTTCCTCCTCACCTGGAGCATTTGCACCAATGCCAGTTGGAATTGTTCCAGCTTGAATAGCTTGCTGAAGTAGCTAAAGCAAGGGTACAACAGAGATTGGGGGAAAGGGGGCATAGAATCATTAAAATCACATAATCACAATCGTCCACAGCAAAGTCAAATACAGAGTTTTATGGGGTGGGGGAGGGGGTGATGAACTTAAAAGATTGATGATAAAAAGCGTGTTAGTGCATGAAGTGTTTGTAATAGTAAGTTTTGGCGCTGTTCGGTGTGAAACAACTGGCGGGGTGGAATAATTGTGGGCAGTAACAGCAATTTTGGGATGGAATAACTAGGGTCTGGAATAAGCGAGAGAGGTGCTGAAAGACGCTAGTAGAAAAAGCTTGGCCTACAGTTGAAGTTACTTCAGGGGAAACGCTCAGCTTCTAGTGAGTACATGCACTGACTGAGGGAACTAAAAAAGTTTTACTTCTCTGGCTTCACCAGTAAATAATTAACGAATTTTGTATGGCCCAGTTTACGCAAGATATGTAATATGTCACTTTACTAAGAAATTTTTCACGAAATCTTAGAGGTTCTGAAAAATGTAGTGTACAGGTTAGAGGCTTTGATTGGGACGGGTCATCCAACATTGTTGAAGCCTAAGAGGGTTAAATGATTACTTCATACTCCAAAGAACATAATGGATGGGTGATGGAAGGTGGACTGAGGTTCCTTTCACTTGCTCATCGGGACAAGGAAAGGGGATACTGTGACAGTTCGGCATGTCAGTCTGGCTCTGCCATTTGTTGCGCAACGCCTTAACAACGACATGACAGCACCAATTAAAATAATAATGGCCACTGCAAAGAACCTACTTGAAAGACTGATCAGTTTCTGAAAGCCAATTCTAGGACAGAAACACTTTACGGGTGATCATAATTATGATAAAATCACTGCTTCATATTTCTCGGTGCAAACGGGTACCAAACGGAATACATCATCATTTCGCTTTAGAAAAGAGTTTAAGTACTTGTCAATTTCCGGCTGTGCTTTGACATCATCGCCTCCATTATCTTTCGATAGCTAACCAAAACAACGTAGACACTTTACATACCTCAGTGACATATATACACAGCTATTAGCAGTAATACTTTTGGGGGCTTACTAGTCCCTGCCCCTCCCCTGTTCTAAGAATTTTAAAAAGTAAACCCCTAACTACCTCAGTCTGGATAGAGCTACGTTTCCCTACTAGTGTCATGGACCAACGGGTACATAATGGATTCAGGTTTTTGAACTGGGTTCTTTACACAGGATAGTATTACATCCGTTTCCTACTTTACTCTTACTCGAGTGTTATGAAATGTTGAAAATATGAACAACCAGTGTCGATATGACGAGTCAAATCTTGGAAGAGAAATAGATCACGGTTGGGGCTTACGTCAAAATCACCTCGTACTGACAATTTCCCTTGCCTCACTTTCAGTCCGTACTCTTTCCGGACAGATCACACGAGTTTACAGAAAACAATCGTAGTGTCCTATCTAAATGGCCACCCTTTCGTCAGCAGCCCTAAATGGACGTGGACAGCAAATGCAAACAAGTTTGAGTCCAGTAGGTCTCAAGCAAATGGGCCGATCCGAACTTCTTTAGGTTTTAGTGAACTTGGATCCGTCCTCGTCTTATCAAAAAAACAGATTTGACGATTTCAGAGTCCACGAGCCCTCTCCTGTAAGTGCGATAAATTGTACACAGCAATAAAAAGGAACGTCTACTTTACCTGCTGATATGCATATGGATTTGTTGAGCAGTTAAGGTGCATGTTCAGCCCAACACCAAACATATTTGTGGCCATCAATTGCAGTCTCTTAGCTAGTTTATCACGCTCATTGTCGGCTATTTTGACCACGATTGGCGAAGTGCACCCCTGTTGAACGAGAAATGTGTGACTGTAGATGTCCTAAGGATTTTACTGTCGTCTAACTATGTACCAAGGCTTGATTCTCAAACCTCCGTACACCTTTCATCTTAAACATCAGGTTACTTCTCGCAAAGACGAAAAGTACACCCATTCTGGGTACAGGAGAGGCCATTTAGGAGCAGTGGGAAGTAGCAAAATAAACGGAAGCTTAAAAACGCATTAAGGTTAAACAGTAGTTAGTTTGAAAGCTTCTAAACTCGAATACAATTTCTTCGTGTTTGCCCATTTGGGAACTCTCATATCAGAAAATTAAACCTTGCGGTCCAAATTTTGTTAAATTACAGATGAAATGTATCTTGCATGATCAAACAATGCTAATACCATAGAAATCCGACAAAAACATAGCTATGAACAAGGCACTTAGGCTGTCAACGTCCATCTGTGAGAAATCACCATTTGCCATAACATTACGACAAACATGTTGACAGAAGATTTCTTATCAGATAGTATAACAGGTGCTGATGGCTGTAACAAAAGCATAATTATCCTTGTATAGGTGGCAAACACATCACGGGCATGGGCACTGGAACAAGAGCATGGGCACTGGAACAAGAGCATGGGCACTGGAACAAGAGCATGGGCACTGGAACA